>JBBPBK010000308.1:0-176985 GCA_039720395.1 Liquidambar formosana
AGTTATCTTGAAGAATAAAGCACCCCAAAGTGGGTTAAAAGGATACGTTGGGCCCCAGATCGGGCACGAATTTAGTTACCTTGGGCCCCAGAGTGGGCATAGATTCAGTTACCTCGGGCCCCAGAGTGGGCGTGGATCCAGCCGTATCGAACCTCAGATTAGGTACGATTTCAGTCGCATCGTACCTCAGATTAGGTACGATCTCATCCGTATCGGACCTCAGATTAGGCGCGATCTTAGTCGTATCGGACCTCAGATTAGGTGCGATTTCATTCGTATCGGACCTCAGATTAGGTACGATGTCCTTCGTATCGGACCTCAGATTAGGCGCGATCTCCTCCATTTCGGACCTCAGATTAGGTTTCGGACCTCAGATTAGGTACGATTTCTTTCGTATCGGACCTCAGATTAGGTACGATTTCAGTCGTATCGGACCTCAGATTAGGTGCGATTCCATTCCTGTCGGACCTCAGATTAGGTGCAATTTTATTCGTATCGGACCTCAGATTAGGTGCGATTTCAGTCGTATCGGACCTCAGATTAGGTGCGATTCCATTCCTGTCGGACCTCAGATTAGGTGCAATTTTATTCGTATCAGGTTTGTCACACGGCGACGTGATTTGAGGAATACGTGGGGAAGGTTTGATGCGTACGCATGAATAACTGGTGCGTACGCACCTGTATCTAGTGCGTACGCATTAGATGCAATTCTGCCAAAAAAAATTTTACCGAGACGGCACCGTTTCTTTTAAGGGGTGTTTCAATTCTGAAACGACCTCTTCTTCTCCGGCGACGCTTCCCATTACCCCGAAAATCACTCCCCACTCTTCCATAACTCCCTCTCCCACTCACTCCTATTTCATAAAAAACTCATTCTCTTGCAAACCATTCCCAACCCACTGTTCTCCTTCCTCTGTCTCTCATTCTTCCCATTCTTTTCTTCTTACTTTCTCTCTGCAACTTCCCGCCGGCAAACATGCCTCCCAAGAACAAACGGTTTCGCGGCGATGATGAAGGGTTCACCATCAACCGTTGGGATCCACGGCTCAACCCGCAGCAAATCCCCGACATCACCTTCAGGCCACAGGAGCATCTCTCCCACATTGCACGGCAACAAAGAGTAAGTCTTGAAACCCATTCCTCCATTGTTGAATATGCATGCCTTCAAAGATCTGATTTTTATCTCTCACCGTCCATAAAGATGTGAACTTTATCCTCCAATGATCATAGTATGTCTGTATATATCATAAAAACTGGAGAAAACTTGTGAAATCTGAGTTTGGAGGTTGAGGGGGTTCACGGTCCCGAGGTTGAAGACGAACCAGGGTCCTGAGTGCGTACGCATAAGTCCCACATGCGTACGCACAAGCCCCGCATGCGTACGCATTGGGGTGTAGTGCGTACGCACCTCGAATTAATGTAACAAAATAAAAATAAAACAGAAATCTGATGGACTAAGCATCGATGCGTACGCACTGCCTTGCCTATTCGTACGCAGTCTCCTCCTATGCGTACGCACTGTGACCAATGCGTACGCACCATAGGTCATGCGTACGCACCGAACTTGTGTTTGATAGAATTGATATGAACCTGTACTTACCTGTATCTGTACTTACCTGGGTTCTCCTTCTTTCCAGATTCCAAAGAAGAAAAGTGGACGTGGCAGTCTGGAGAGTTTGACTACTTGGTGGGACCGGTTGACCCCCGATACTCAGCAATTGGTGTCGGATGTCGGGTTTGGGACCGTGGCTGCAGTGACGATTCATCGGGCTACCAGCAACACCTTGGTTTTCTGCCTGGCAGAGAGATGGTGGGACACCACCCATACCCTTCATTTAGCGGGTAGGGAGTGGACTCTCACCCCTTACGACTTCCACCGTCTGACAGGTCTACGGATGAGGGGGAGGCCCTTCACTTTTGAGCTGACTGAGGATCAGAGGAAGGCGTTGACCCAGCGTTTGTTGGGCATGCCTTGCCCCAATGCCACCATGAAGTATCCAGCTTTGTACAATGAGTTCTTGGGAGAGGGCAGGATTCTGTGGAGGAGCGTGTTATCATGGCTCGAGCTTTCATCCTCTACCTTATAGGGGCTTTCCTAGTCCCTAATGCTGCGCAGACTTTTGAGCCAGGTTGGCTCTTAGCATTGGAGGACCTTGAGGCTGCATATGAGTACGGATGGGGGTCGGCTGTCTTGGCACACCTTTATGCCACCACGGATGCCCTTAGTCGGGTAAAATCCGACTCTTTGACAGGTTGCTGGAGGCTTTGGGCGGTAAGTAACCGTATATGGGTTCCATTCTCTTCTATTTTCATGCTTTGCTCTCTTCTCAAGATGTTTATTGATTCTCTTTGTTTGTCTTGCAGCTATGGGCCCAGGAGTACATTGACTTGAGACCTCTGGGCGATCAGGAGGACTTGTCCCACATTGGAGTCCGAGAGTTCCTAGACAGGCTTGAGCGTGTATGGGTCCACTTTTGCTTTCTATTGTTCTCTTTCCCCTTTTGTTTCCTTTTGGCTGATCATGTCCTGACAATAGGTGAATCCCCGCCCTTGGGTTGGTCGAGCCGAGGTTGGTCCCCCAGAGTGGGAGGAGGACGCGCACGCCATGGCTGAGGTGTCCTGTTTGCTGTCCTATCCCCGTGCCCGGGCCTTTTACTTTGCCGAAAGGGTCGTGCCCCAGCTGACTACAGATCTTGAGTTGTGTGCCCGAGTCCCCTATGATCCTCCTGCCTTCTCCTTGGTGCCCTATCAGATGGGTGAGCTAGATTTGGATGAGTGGCGAGGTGGCATTCATTACATTTCTCGTCTGCTGAGCCTAGAGCATGACTATGCCACCTTTGCCAGGGAGCGCCTCATGCCCCGCTTCATTGGTCACCAGGTATCCATTCTGTTCCATTCTTGTCACTGTTTTGCTTTCCATAAGCTTGCCCCTGTCATTGCACTTTTTTCATACCCAGGTTCCTGATGCGGGCATTCCCCCCGAGGGACTTCCTCCTGCATTCCCCTCGTGGTCGGTTCCTCTTTATGATGAGAAGGGCGAGGCGTATGAGGAGTCCATTGTCCCCGACCCGCGAGCGCATCCACTCCCTTTTCCTCCCGGCACGCGTCAGGTGGCATTTCTTCTTTCTCTTGACAGGTCCTGCAAAATAGTTAGTTCGAAATATGCATGCCCTAATCGCACTTTGATTTTTCAGCTTACCCTTGCGGAGATGGAGCTTGTATACCAGATGTTTGGTGGGCTCAAGCGGATGTTGACTGCTCATTCCGCGACAATCCTGCGCATGCGGGGAGGGCCGGCACCCGGAGGTGCAGCAGATGCAGGTGGAGGTGGTGATGATGATGAGGGTGGTGATGATGGTGGGCAAGGTGGTGGTGGGGCTGGTTCATCCAGCGGTCCATCTTATCGCCCTAGGGGCTTTTAGACTCTATCTCTCTTTACTTTGGACAATTTGCAATTTCAATTTCGGGGTTATGTACTTAAACATTTGCACTTGGTTTTTATTTCAGTATGTGCTTTTCTTGCTTTGAATTGTTGTGTGCTGCCTGAAATGATTTTGAAGTTGCATTGATCTGCTTAGTGTAAATATAGATGAAACCAGGTGGCTCGGTTACTGAAGCAGGGTGTTCTGACAGTGTAGGAAACACGTAATGCGTACGCACCCACTATTAATGCGTACGCACTTGGAATTAATGCGTACGCATCTCCCACAGATGCGTACGCATCAAATGAAATTCTGTCCTTTTTTAGGGCCCACAGCAGTCTCTCTTGTTTGTCCCTTTCCCAAAAGGGCATTTGCTGTACTTTTTCTTTATAAAGGCTTCTTCTTCATTACCCTAGCCGCCACTTGAACTCTACCAGCATCATCCCTTCCACCTCCTATTTTTCACTAATGGCGAACCTTTCTAACTGGCTCAAGTCTTTGGATGGCCAATCTCGCAGGGAATTTAAATCCCAGTTTCAACTGTCTTCTTTGCTTGATTATTCCCAAGTGCGGGTTAACCAAGACTTTCTCAAACTGGCTACCGAGTTTTGGGATCCTTCTCGTCATGTGTTCCGCTTCAATAACACGGAAGTGTGTCCCACCATGGAGGAATTTGGGGCCATCCTTGGGCGTCCAGATTTCGACCATATATTACTACCACCCGTAGTACCGCTCAAAGTCGAGGGCCTAATTTCTTCTTTATTCGGTATTCCAACCAGGGTAGCTCGGGGATGGTTTTCAAATTCAAGGATAGACTTCCAACTTGTAGTTTCGCACTTCAGCCAACTTCCTCCTATAGTTACAGGTAATCAACTCCAACACCGTTTAAATGCCCTTTGCTTTTGTATCTTGGCATGTTACTTGTTTGTGGATGCCCCCGACTCCGCCGACGTGGCCCTATTGCAGATCCTTCCTTTATTGAGGGAATCCAATCCAAGCATGATGGTCTTAGCCGGAACTCTCAATGCTCTAGATAGGTTTGTGAGGGGTGAGGTCCCCTTTGTTGGTGGCAGTCCCTTGCTGTTGCAGGTAAATTCCCCTTCATTCCCGTCCATCCTTTCTTTTTCATTCTGCATTTGGCTTCTTTTTCCTTCATCAGTGCGTACGCATGTGGGTGGGATGCGTACGCATTGAATCTTGATGCGTACGTATAAAGGGTTTGATCCACTTTTCCCAATTTTTCAGATTTGGTTATTCGAACGCTTGCAGCTCATAGTAGAACCCCACGTGAGTCCTTGGGCGTACCAACCACAACTTTACCGCCGTCGGGCCTTGATTAAACCTTTTCCTAGCATCAAGGAGCTTCGCGGCGTGCTTTCTAACATTTCCTGTCATGGTATTCGGTGGAACTGTCCTTGGTGGAGAATATCCGACATGACTCTAGGTCTGATTTTTTCTCACAGCGTGATGCTAGCTGGCCTTCGGGAAGTGTCCTACTGTCCCGTGCTTCGCATCCAACGGCAATTCGGCAGGCCTCAAAGATCGCTGCTTAAAGAGCACATGGGATATGTCTGTCCACTCGGGGCCCGCCTTGTTGAGCGCATTCAAGGGGCATGGACCAACAGGATGCGGGTTTTATCTGTCGTTGCCCCTGAGCTGATTAGTCCCTCTGCTGCTTACTACGGCTGGCTCGCTTCTGACATTGGGGGATCGAAAGAGGATGAAGTTCATCGTAAACGAAAAAGACTGAATCAAGATGGTCATGATGGTAGTGGATGAGGGAATGATTTCTAACGCTGATGCGCCACTTGTTGATTATATTGCATTTCATGTCATTTCCATTTTAGTTCACAATAACCAGGCAAGATGTACTATTTGTTCCCATTTAATGGATGAAACTTATTTCAATTAACTTTGCATTGATTCAAATTCCTTCGTAATACAAGATAGGGTCTACATCATATATAGTATTTGCGCAAACGATCCAGATTGACAGGTTGCATAAACTCATTTCCCTCTTCGTCCATCAGCTTGACTGCTCCACCTGACAATATAGCCTTGATGATATACGGGCCTACCCAATTGGGCCTAAACTTGCCCCTAGGATCCGATACCCGAGTCAACATTTCCTTGAGCACTAGGTCTCCTTCCTTCAGATTTCTCGGCCTCACCTTTTTGTTAAAAGCCCTGGCAACCCTCCTTTGATACCCTTGTACATGGTACAGTGACTTAAGCCTTCTTTCGTCCAACAGTGCTAATTGTTCGTACCGGTCCCTTTTCCATTCAACTTCAGGGATTTGGCTTTCTACCATGACCCTTAATGATTGAACTTCTAATTCCACCGGTAAAACTGCTTCCATCCCGTATACCAACGCGTACGGCGTTGCCCCAGTAGACGTCCTTACTGATGTTCGATATCCCCACAATGCTCCTGGCAACTTTTCTGCCCAATCCTTGTAAGTCTTTGCGGACTTTTCTAGGATGTGCTTTATGTTCTTATTGGCTGCTTCTACAGCTCCGTTGGTCTGTGGCCGGTAAGGGGAGGATTTGTGATGCTTAATACTGTACTTCTCGAAAATACTTTGGACTTCCCCCTGAAAATGTGATCCATTATCTGAAATGACCTCGTGTGGCACCCCATACCTGTAGATAATGTGAGTCTCGATGAACTTAGCCACGTGCTTGGCTTTCAATTCCGTGTAGGCTTTTGCTTCTACCCATTTTGTGAAGTAGTCGATGGCTACCAATATGTACTCGTGTCCACCCGTAGCCTTCGGGGTAATCTTACCTATAACATCTATGCCCAGACAGAGAAGGGCCACGGCGATGTCAATTGGTGTAACTCGACCGGAGGTGTGTACTGCATGTTGGAATAGACCTGACATTGGTGACATTTTCTCACGTACTCCACGCAATCCATTTCCATGGTAGTCCAGTAATATCCTAACCGAATCAGCTTTTTAGCTAGCATCCTCCCGTTCATGTGGGGTCCACAATCTCCTCCGTGTACTTCACTAACCAGTGTTTGGGCTGCTTCTTTATCGACGCACAACAGATGAATGCCATTGGCTGACCTTTTGAACAGGTTCCCACTGCATAAAACATACTGTGTTGCTAACAACCTCAGTGCCCGCCGGTCTTTCCTGGTAGCTTCCTCAGGGTACACTTCTCGCTCCAGGAAGTTCAAAATATCAAAATACCAAGGTTTCCCATCGTCAAATTCTTCTTCTATGAACATAATGGTGGCTTCATGGGCAGGTCGAGAGCTTTGTTGTATGATCAAGGGTTGCAATTGGGCTTTTTCTGGGATGTGGATCAATGAGGCTAAAGTGGCTAGGGCATCGGCGAATTGATTTTGGGATCGGGGTAGAGGAGTGAAGGTTATTTTCTGGAACTTTAGAGCTAATTTCTCAAGGTAGCTTTGGTAGGGTTTCAGATGTTCTTCCTTGGTTTTCCAAATATTTTGAACTTGAGCGATCACTAATGCCGAATCTCCATAGACCTCGACTTCTTCCACATTGAGGGCTAACAACGCCTCCAGTCCCGCGATACAGGCCTCATACTCGGTAGTGTTGTTTGAATTGCGGAAGTTGAGTTTAATTGACAAGGGAATATGCAGGTCGTCTGGTGTGATCAAAATAACTCCAACTCCATTCCCGTATTGGTTCGATGCTCCATCAAAATACATCTTCCACGTTCGTGCGCATTCAACGTTCAAGAGGTTTTCGTCGGGGAAGTCGTCGTCGAGGGCCTGTCCTGGGACTGAGTGTTCGGCACAAAAATCGGCTACTGCTCCTCCTTTAATTGCCTTCTGGGTGACGTAAGTCAACTCAAATCCTGCGAGGAGGAATAACCAACGCGATAATCGCCCATTGAGTGTTTGTTTTTCGAACAGGTACTTGAGCGGATCCATGCGGCATATTATCCACACCTCATAATTTATCAAGATATGCTTCAACTTCTGAACAGCCCAGACTAGCGCGAAGCATGATTTCTCCACTGCAGTATACCTCACTTCGTACTCGTGCAACTTTTTGCTTAGGTAATAGATAGCATGCTCACGTCCTTGGTCATCGTGCTGAGCTAACATGCTCCCTAGAGCCTCCTCAAATACTGATAGATACAACAACAGCGGCTTTCCAGGGCGTGGTGGGACTAGTATCGGTGGATTCAGCAAGTATTCCTTTATTACTTTGAAGGCTCGTTGACATTGATCGTTCCATTCCTTAGGTTCCCCTTTCTTTAGCAGTTTGAAAATAGGCTCGCAGGTCGAAGTGAGTCCCGCTATAAATCTGCTGATGTATTGCAATCTTCCCAGGAAACCCCGAACCTCTTTCTCTGTCTTGGGCGGCGGCATCTCTACAATTGCCTTGATCTTAACAGGGTCGACCTCTATGCCTCTGTTTGTCACCATATGCCCTAATAGTTTCCCCGATGTTACTCCAAAGGTGCATTTCTGCGGGTTCAACCTCAGTTTATACTCCCTGATCCGCTCGAAGAACTTTTGAAGGTTGTCTAGATGACTCTCTCTGGTTTCTGACTTTACAATCATGTCATCTACGTACACTTCCACTTCTCGGTGCATCATATCATGTAACAAAGTGGTAGCCATTCTCTGATAAGTGGCTCCGGCATTCTTTAACCCAAATGGCATAACCGTATAACAGTAAGTCCCCCATCCCGTGGTGAAGGTTGTCTTGGTCATATCTTCAGGTGCCATCTGAATCTGGTTGTATCCCGAGAATCCATCCATAAATGACATTAGCGCACTTCCCGCAGTGTTATCCACTAGGACATCAATATGTGGGAGGGGAAAGTCATCCTTCGGGCAAGCTTTGTTGAGGTCACGAAAATCCACACATACTCGGACTCGCCCATCTTTCTTCGGTACTGGCACTATGTTGGCGACCCAATCTGCTTGATCAACTGCCCGTATGAATCCCACCTCTAATAACTTCGAGACTTCTTCCTTTACTTTGATTGACCATTCAGGTTGCATTCTTCTCAACCGCTGCTTGACAGGCTTAGATCCTTCTTTGACGATGATGCGATGTTGCACTATCTCCGGATCTATGCCAGGCATGTCTGCGTATGACCAAGCGAATACATCTTGGAATTCCTGCAATAAGGTGCTAAGACTAGACCGTTCTTGCGTGGATAGTGTAGACCCAACTTGTATTTCCTTAGGATTTTCATTAGTGCCTAAGTTAATTAAAATAGTTTCGCTTTTAATGGGTTCAAAATTTCTTTCTTGGTTGTCATTGATTATTTTGTTTAAATCAGGATCCTCAGACATTTGTGCAATATATTCCTCAAGAGACACGTCATCATAAGCAAAATCAGAATCCATTTCATTGGCAATAGGGGTGGTTACAGCAGTAGTGTTCTCGAGAAACTTAGGAACAGAGCTAGTGGTGAGTTTGTCCTTGGCTGGAGGGGATTTGTCACCCGCGTTGGAGTATGTGTGGATCTCAGTTCCTTTCTTCCAAACCCACAGGCTTGTACCCCCATCTGCTTCAGTGATCAGCTTGGTCAGGTTTGTGGCGGCCTCTTCTTCAGTCAGGACCAGTATATCTAAACCCTGCTCAGACAGCAGTAGACTCAGATTCCACAGATTTTCGGCCCAATCTACTTCTAGTACCTCTTTCCTCGAGGTTTCCCTTTGGTGATGCCCAACCTCAGTTCTGCGGCGAAGAAAACTTCCAGCCCCGGCATCCTTCTCTTGCTATATTTGTCAAACCATGGCTCGGGGAATCCGCAATAGGGGAAGTCTTCCCCTTCCTTGACGAAATTCCCGTTAAGGGTATTCTTGTTTTTTCGGCAGTTCTTCCTCCTCGGCATAACCTATTCCCTTGCGGTTTGTCTGCATGCGGAAATCCGGGAGTTCAGTGACTCCTTGACCTCTTTTTCCCATCCCCATACCCGGCATGTACCCCATCTTCTTCATGATGTGAGCTACCGTGTGTCTGATCCCCTCCCCGAAATCAGGGTGAACTTCTTCCATCCCTTCATCTTTTCTTTCCAACATTTGAACCAATTCGAAACCTCTCCACCCTGGATTTTCCTCTCCTGCTTTTATCCCCGATACTTGGCCCGTGATTTCTCCATCGCCATGAATTATCAAGACACCTCCTTCCCATGGCAGCTTAATCTTTTGATGTACAGTGGACGGGACGGCTTCTAGTGGGTGTAGCCACGTTCTTCCCAAGAGCAAATTGTAATTGGCGGGTATGTCCATGACACAAAATTCAACAACGGATATAACAGGTCCCACCTTACAGCATGCTTGGAAGGTCCCTAACACTGCTCTGGAGCTATTGTCATACCCCCTTACTGTTATCGCAGATGGCGCCAAATCTTCATTGCCAAACCCTAACCTGGTTGCTGTGCGCATGGGGCATACGTTCAAGGCTGATCCGTTGTCCACCAATACCACTGGGATTTTCAAGTCTTTGCATTCAACAGTAATATACAAAGGTTTTGCATGTTCCGATCCTTCAGCGGGGAGATCTTCCTTCGAAAAAGTTAAGATGACCTCGTCTGGAGACTCCCCCACCCTCATTAGGGAGAGGATCTGCTGAGGTGTAGTTTCAATTGGAACCTCTTGTTTTGCCAATGCATCTAACACTGCCTGTCTGTGTTTTCTTGAAGCCACTAGTAGCCCCCATAGACTGATGTTTGCCTGTGTTTTCTTGAGTTGCTTCAGAACCCTATCCTCTTCCTCTTCTTGCTCCAAGATCCGCATTCGCTGCCTTAGTTCTTCCCCATCCCTTTCTTGATTTACCTCTCTCCCTGGATGGTCGCCTTCTAGGTGAGAAGGTTTGAAATGTCTCCCTGCGCGGGTGAGGTGCATGGAGTCTTCGGTGTCATCTGCCTTGATCTCAGCCCAAATATTTTTTGTCGTCCCATCTCTTTCTTCGTCGCTGTCTTCCCATGGTGCACATACAGCTACTATCAAAGCCAACGGGTCGTAACCTTCCGCACCTTCCGCAAGCATGTTCACATATGGCGGTGTGGCACCTTTGTAGTTGGGGAGAGGATTCTGATGTACGTTGGGCTTTTTCTCTTCCCCGGGGGGTGGTAGCTTGCCCGTGTCAATAAGATCTTGGATCTCGTGCCTTAGTCGGACACAGTTGTCAGTTCGATGCCCGATGCGCTGGTGGAAATCACAGAACTCGTTTTGTTTCCAGAATGATGGAATAGGATTAGGCAATGGCCTTACTTCTAGTGCTTGCAGATGTCCTCTTTTCATTAGGTTAACAAAGGCTTTGGAGAGAGGGACCCCCAAATCATGAAAAAACCTTGGTTTCCTTTCAGTTTGTTGCACGGCACTGACCGTAGCTTGCGTGGGCCCATTAGCCCGATTTGCCCCACTTGGGGCGCTGTTACTTGCCCCAAATACTCTTCTGGGCTTGCCCTCTATCTGCCCCTTGTGAATTGCATCTTCTATCCTTGTTCCACACTGGTACAACTGTTGAAAATCCATAACTGATGAAGTCAACATTTTATCGAAGTAGACCGGCGTCAAGTTCCTCAGTATCATGTTGACCTGGTCTATTTCAGCAGGACGGCTCACCATTTTTACTGCTTTTGTCCTCCAACGGCTTAGGAAGTCTGAAAAAGTCTCGTCTGGCTTCTGCCTTGTCATTTCCAAATCTCTCAATGTCACGTCTAACATGGTGTTGTAGTTGTATTTGTCCGTGAATTCTTGAGTCAATGCCTCCCAAGAATCAGTGATCTTCTTGTCCACTGCGTAATACCATTTGGAAGCGTCTCCTGATAGTGAGAGGGGGAAGGCGCACAAGACTTGATCCGAATTTAGCCCCCTCATTTTAGCTATGCTCAAGTATTGACGCAAGTGTTGCTTGGGGTCCCCGGTTCCATCAAATTTCTCATAATCTGCGATCTTGAATTTTTCCGGAAGCTGAGTCTTTGATTCAGAAGTGATCCCATCCATGGAGAACATGAAGCTGTCTAAGCCTTGTGACTTCCGCCAGGCGGTTTTCATTTGGTTCATCTGTTCTTTCATTTCTTGGTTTTCTGTTTCCAGTTTGTCCATCCTTGGATCTTTTCCCTTTGCCCTCACATCCCTCTTGGCTTGGTATTCTTCGTAGTCTCCGTCATCCCATATGCCATCAGTGCCTCCGGTTCTTTGGATAACTACTCCTTCTCCTTCCTCCCTACTGGGTGCTTCTGGGCTTTTAGGTTTGTCTTTCCCTGTTTCCAAGACGCTCAGCCTCTCACTCATCTTGGTAACCATTTCTTTCATTTCAGCTCTGTCACGCACCATCATGGCCATGAGTTCTGCCAAGGTTGGTTCTGTCGTCTGTCCGCGTTCCATCACTACTAGCTCGGTTTCTGCTTTTCTTAAACGGTTCGATGTAGGGGAACGGACCCAAGCCCAGCCTGGTGTACGCAAATCTGACCGTGAGTGCTCAATTCTTTACTGAAATTTTGACCAAGGCAAGTGATTAAGTTCATGCCCCTCTTATTGAATGAGAGCTTTATTAGGCTTTACCCAATTCTGTCCTATCATGCCTTGGGCCTCGTCATGTTTACTAAATCTTTCAAGTGCCCAAGGTTTGACAGGTACACAAAGTAGATCATTTTCCAAGCTTAGGCCCATTACAAATGCTCTCATCTCACAAACTCTTTTGGATTCAAGCCCCTTTTTTTTTTTTTTTTTTTTTTTTTTTTTTTTTTTTGGGTGTGGGCTTGAGTCCAATTTCAAAAATAACACACCTCACTCTCATTGGGCCTAAGCTTGACGAATAACCAACTTCGAACTTCAATTTTAAATCGGATTTGCTTTTGTTCATCAAATCGGGTGAATCCTAATGCCTACTCGGTCCATGCAGTCCATTAGCCTTTTCAATTTGAGCCCAACATTCACACACCTCACCTCTCGTTGAATCAAAGGCCCAAAAGTTTATATTTCTTTTCTTTTTTTAGGTTTGACCTGTTTGGGCTTTCCTATTCCCATTGGTAGACGGAAAAATGGGCTAGTGCTCCTCTAACCCGACAACACTTGACGACCCAAAAACTTGTTACGTTCGAATTTAACCCAAACCCGAAAGCCCGTTTGCTCGACAGCCTAGCCCGTGGCTGTCGACCGACGCTATTTCGGCGATTGACAGCCTAAGTGTCGCTTTGTCAATAAAGTGGCAGCGTCAGCTGCTAACCACGGATCTCGAGGGGATTAATTTAATCCCCTACCACTGGTAGTGTAGGGTTTTTGATAGCGTGTCGGGCCTCCCGACAATGCATCAGCCCTCGAGTCCCTCCCTTGACTCTTGGCTTTAAAAAACGAAAATCGATCGCCGGCGATCCAAAATTATTTGACACTCAAACCCTTACCTCCTCAAATCTCTTACTCTCCTAGATCTATGGCCTCTTCCTCCGCTTCCCGAAATCGTCCTGACCTGAACGCTGTGCCAGAGGCACAACCAGACATATGGCGACCAATATTCCCAACCCAAAATCAACTCATCACGGTCAATGATACCGTGGTACACAACCCTACAAACGCGACGGCGGTAGCCGCGGGACTCGTCACTCCTCGTGATGAAAGGATTTTAAATGCTAGGTCCGATATGGACCTTATGGGGGACGCCATGGCCTTGAGTGTTCGGGCCACCATAGTCACCTCTAGCATGGCTCGGCGTCTCCACACTAAGGGTGTGGAAGTCGGGAGGTTAAACCACCATATTCTCAGCCTTCAACGAACCATCCGTCAATCCGGTCGGACGATAAGGACTTTGAGAGAGGAGAACAGAGTACTGAAAGACATGGTGGACGCTTATGCCAGGGGCGTCACACCTAGGGTTGTGGCTCTAGAAGGGCTCGAGGATCAGATTCGGGACCAACTTGAGAGTCTCCGGAAACGGCCCGAAGCTGGTCCCTCCAATCCTACTCAAAATACTACTAACGAGTAGCATCTTTCTCCTTCTCCGTTTTGTTGTTCTTTTTCTGGGTCTTTGTTTTTTTTCTTTTCTTTTTCTGGAGTATAGTAAATGAACATAAAAGGAAATTATATTCACATGCATGAACTAAAACCAGACTACATATTCTGCACTACTAGCTACAGTAAGCCAAAATACAAAATACATATTAACTCCCAAAGTAGTGCATGTAAACGGGCAAAAGTCCGATGATTGCCAGAACTGGAATCATCCTCCTGAATGGGATCCTCTCACATGCGCAGAAATAGGCCACTTGGAGGGTAAGCACAGTGAACAGGATAGCGAAGACGACGGGACCCCAGGAACACATTGTGGCGGAGGAATGAGCCTTGTTGGGGCGACAAGAGGGAGCACTTATAGACGATTTTCCGACGACTAGGAATAGTAGGCCTACGAACAGAAAAACCCCTTTATTTTGTTTTACTTTTGGGCCTAGGTCCAATAACAATATCTCACATCTTCCCTCAATCGGGCTCAACTTAAAACAGCTAATGAGTAGCATGGGCCTCGCCCCGTACCCGCGATAAATGCCTAATCATGGATGCATTATGACACACAACATGACACACATTCAAACAAGGTTATGCAAAAAGCGGCCGGTTGGGGTTTTCTATGTGGGTTTGGACAATGGGTACTTCAACTTCAAGGGTCACCCAAGCTAGGACGCTCAATGAGCAATCCGTTAACGTACTCACTAGCTTATCACAGGCTAGTGGCACAGGCTGTGGGTTAGTGATGCCAACTTTCAGTAACCATAGGCGCGAATGGGGCCCGGTACCTTCCGTCAGACTTTCACCGAGGGTATAAGGGTAATCGTGCCCGTGTGTGCAATTTGTGGTTTCATTCAATTAAATTCCTTTGTGTTAATTAAAGCCAACAATTTATCACATGGAGTCTAGCTCTCAAATCCCCAGTGGAGTCGCCACTGTGAGCGCAAGCGGGAGTCGCCACCCAATTTAGCTTTGGGAACTGTGTTTTTTGGTCAAATTCGAGGTCCAGAGATTCAAGTCCGGAGCTAGGGTACATTATTGGGAAGGTATTAGGCACCCAAAAATGCCCGATCGAAACCGGCCTCCGTGAATAATTGTTGGCTTTAATTAATCAAGGTATTTAATCAAATTCAACCCTAAGCATGCGAAAATGCAACAATATGCCAAGCACGCGAATGATTATGCAAATAAGAAAATGATCAAGTGGAGAAATGGTTAATAGCACATGGCATGGCAGAATATACAAGAGATAATAACTCACGGAAAGCAAAAATAAGTAAACAGATAAAAGAGTGCCTAGACTACAATGCGTACGCACCATGTATTGGTGCGTACGCACCATGTGGTGGTGCGTGCGCACCAAGTGGATTCAAAATGACCATTTGAAGCAGATGAGTTTTTTCTGTCAGAGCACATGGTGCGTACGCACCATATAGTGGTGCGTACGCATTAGCAAGACAATTTCCCTACATTCTCCACTAACATGCATTTTACAAATAAAATACTAACACCACTAACATTAATTTAATTTACAAAAATACCAATCAGCATACACTAATATTAAACAAAAGATACAACCATTAAAATACACCAAAAATACTAACACTAACATTAAATATTCTAACCATACTTAATAAAATAACCTAACTAATATTATAATGATATAATCTAATCTATTTTAATCAAAACCAGAATAAATTATGATAAACAATATAACCCACACGTACTCACATTAAACCCATGAATATAATATTAAAACTAATTACTCTAACATTAACTAATTCTCTACCAGGAGAAGTGGTGCGTACGCACCACGCAGTGGTGCGTACGTGCCAACTTAGCTTAAATGATGAACGGTCAAAGTTGGTCAAACTGTGGTCAAAATGACCAACCAAAGGTCCCACATGATAGGTCTCAACAAGACGAATTCGCCTGTCAAATTTGGAGTCAATCGGGCCAACCTAAGGTCTTCAAATGCTAGGGAACACGGTACCTGTGGGTGAGTACGCCCACACTGGATCACTGTCCACTTCACCTTCAACCTCAGAACGGGTTGAAGCTGAAAAATGCAGTATTGAGCTTTATCCCGTGCTAACTTCTCCCTAACTTATCTTACTCATTTCTTAACCGAATTTAATGATTCAAAAACCAAATTGAAGCTCTTGCAGCGTACTACAAGCGCGCATAAATCGTTCATCCAAAAACTTGCAGAATCATGATTATTTTTTGGGTCAAAGTTTTGAGTTTATAACCCGAAAACCCGTCAATTCAAGAACTCATGTCACGGCTTATTTCGTTCAAATCTAACATTACCAATGATTTTCTTGACCTTAACAATGTAACATGGCATCATTATATTAAACAATAACTCATAGAAACAAATATGCAGTATAAATTTACAGTGCATATATATATGTGTGTCTGTGATACGTACCCCTCAGGTTTGAATGCTTCCAATATCAACGCAGCAATTCCCTTCTCGCAGCTTCAGATTACAACACTCAACCCTCCTTTCTCTCTTCTGGTTTTCTGGTGTTTTGGTGGGTATTTGGTTTCTCTCACTCTCTCTTTCTGGCCGTTCTCCCTTAAGCCTCTATCCAAAAAAGGAAATAGCTCTATCTCTAAAAAAGGACCCCTCCCGACTGATTGATTCCTCTCCTCTCCAGTCCCATCAGTAGAGTATAAATAGGGCTCAATTAGGTTTTGAAAACATCCCCTGACTGGCCCATCCCCTACCCATGCGGGGAACACCCGTGGGAATCTCCCCACTCCCCCCCCATACTCTCCCCCATGCTCTCATGTTTAGTGGGAGACAGATCTGAAGGGGCCTGAAAAAGGCTTATGGTGCGTACGCATGGAAATATGGTGCGTACGCACCACCCAATGGTGCGTACGCATGAAGTGTAAAAAGGCAGTATTTTCCTGTTGTAATCTTGACTACTCGTCGGGAATTGCTTTGTCATTATCTCAAAACATACAATAAACCTCATCATTGGGTTTCCAAAATACGTGATTTCAAATTAATTAGGTGGTACAAAATGGGGTGTCTACAGAAGGAAAAGTTTGTTTTTTGTAGGCAGCATGATAGCTGTTATATATATATAGTCTGACTGACATTTTTTGTACACCTATAGATATAATAGTGTATGTAAATATTGAACTGATGCAGTATCTAGTTTGTGAAATATAAAAATATGTTTTATTAAAAATTTTGTGAATATAAAATGTGTGTAGAAATTTATTTTCTTTTCTTAATAGAATATGGCAGGAGAAACTAGAAACCAAACCCCTCAAAACGATCAACCCAATGGGCTTGTAGGAATGTTTGGAGCATTTTTAGAAAGGATGGAAAGAAATGAGTAGCAAAACTCAAATCATAATCAGAATGGTTTAATTAAACAATTTCGTGAGCTGGGTCCTAAAGAGTTTAATGGGATAGAAAATGCTGAAAGGCAGAACAATGGATACAACACTTAGAAGATATCTATGAAGTATTACATTGTTCAGAGGTGCAAAAGAAGCGATTGGCAGTTTTTCAGTTAACAGTTGATGCTCGAAACTGGTGGGGATCAGTAAAGAGCACTATTGGAGAAGAGAATGCAAACACTATGACTTGGGAAGTGTTCAAGAAGAAGTTTCTAGATAAATATTTTCCAGAAACAGAAAAGATAAAAAGAGAGATAGACTTTCTGAATCTGAAACAAGAAGGAATGTCAGTAACTGAGTATCAAAATAGGTTTGAAACTTTGTCTCGTTTTGGTTCTCATCTGATTAGTACTCCAGAGCCTTACGCTTATTATTTTGCTCGAGGTCTTATACCCTCAATTCGAAAAATGGTGATTGTTGATTCAACAAAGACCTATGAAAAGATTGTTGAAGAAGCATCGAAACTAGAAGCTAATGATTGAGAATTCAAAAAGGAAATAGAGCAGAGGAACAAAGGAAAGAACACACGCCAAGGAAACTATTCGGAAAGGGGACAAGGAGTGCCAGCCTGGAAAAGACAAAGGACTAATACAGGAGCATAAAGGAATACTTCTGCATCTCAAGCAGAAGATGCCAATAGACTTAAGGGCGCTTGTTTTAATTGTGGTAAGATAGGACATTATGTGCAAGACTGCACCCAACCTCGTAACGTGACATGCTTTAATTATGAAGAAAAGGGACATATCAATCAAGATTGTAAGAAGTCGCCTAGGAACACTCAACCACAACCTTAGAGGGGGCAAGGCAGGGCTTATGCAATGGTGCCAGAATAAGCAGGGATTGAAGGTACCTTATTTCTTTTTGATAATCATGTCGAAGTACTTTTTGATACGGGTGCCACACATTCGTTCATTTCCTCTACGTTAGTGAAACCTCTAAACTTGATTCTTGAAACTCTAGATATTCCTTTATCTGTTACTACACCTGCAGGAGGTATAGTAGAATTAACTTAAGTGTGCAAAAATTCTGCAATAAGGATGGGAGCTCAGGTAATGCCTGCATATTTGATAGTACTCAATATGAAGAAGTTTGATGTTATTTTAGGAATGGATTGGTTAACAATTTATCGTGCCATACTAGATTATTATAAGAAGACTATTCATTTCTCAATTCCTCAGAAACAGTCTTTCATCTTTTGCTGTGAACCCATTAATGATAGTTTTATTACTGGTTTCTTAGCATATATTGAGGATACTAGTGAAAGTACACCTATAAGTCAAATATTGGTAGTATGTGAGTTTGAAGATGTGTTCCAAAAGTTATTTGGACTACCACCAAAAAGGGAGATTGATTTCACTATTGATTTAGTCCTGGGTACAACTCCAATTGCTATAGCACCTTATCGTATGACACCACTTGAGATGCAAGAATTGAATAAACAACTACAGGAGTTAGAAGAGCAAGGTTTTATTCGACCAAGTATGACACCTTGGGGAGCAC
Organism: Liquidambar formosana; assembly: GCA_039720395.1. Lineage (NCBI taxonomy): Eukaryota > Viridiplantae > Streptophyta > Magnoliopsida > Saxifragales > Altingiaceae > Liquidambar > Liquidambar formosana. The sequence goes on from JBBPBK010000308.1 coordinate 18,301, forward strand.
CAATCCTGTTTGTGAAAAAAAAAGATGGATCATTTCGATTGTGTATTGATTACCGTCAACTCAACAAAGTCACTATCAAGAACAAGTATCCATTACCAAGGATTGATGATTTATTTGACCAACTTTAAGGAGCTATAGTCTTTTCAAAAATTGGTTTACGGTCTAGATATCATTAATTGCTGATCAAAGAAGAAGATGTTTCAAAGATGGCATTCAGTACACGACATGGACATTACGAGTTTTTGGTAATGCCCTTTGGAGTAACTAATGCACCTGCAGTGTTTATGGATTTGATGAATCGGGTTTTTCGACCTTATTTGGATAAATTCATCATTGTATTTATTGATGATATTCTGATTTAGTCAAAGACACGAGAGGAGCACGAACAACATCTACATATTGCATTGCAGACTTTGTGAGATCACAAGCTTTATGCCAAGTTCGAGAAATGTGACTTTTGGTTAGAACAAGTCAAGTTCCTCGGACATGTGATTTCAAAACATGGACTTTTTGTAGATCTTCTAAGGTTGAAGTAGTTCTGAAATGGAATCGACCCACAACACCAACTGAAGTAAGAAGTTTCTTAGGGTTAGCGGGATATTACCGAAGGTTTATTGAAGGATTTTCCCATATAGTAGTTCTATTAACTCGATTGACCTAGAAGGACGTGCGATTTGTCTGGGATGACAATTGTGAATGTGCATTCCAAAAATTAAAAGAGAAATTGACATCAGCACCTATTCTAGCCCTTCCCAAGAGTGGTATTAACTTTCTTATATACAGTGATGCCTCACATCAAGGATTAGGTTGTGTGCTGATGCAAGATGATAGGGTGATTGCGTATGGATCAAGACAACTTAAACCTCATGAGTTAAATTACCCAACCCATGATTTGGAATTAACAGCTGTAGTTTTTGAGCTAAAGATTTGGAGACATTATCTATATAGTAAAAAGTTTGATCTTTTCATAGATTATAAAAGTTTAAAGTACTTATTTTCGCAAAAAGAGTTGAATATGAGACAACGAAGGTGGATGGAACTCCTTAAGGATTATGATTTTACTCTTCAGTATCATCCAGGCAAAGCAAACGTAGTAGCAGATGCCTTAAATCATAATCCACGAGGAATGATTGCTTTCCTAATGATGCAAGAATGGAGCATGTTGGAACTAGTGGCAGAATTTAACTTACAATTAGCAAGTGAAGAAGGAGTAGGACATCTTTTCACCATTGTAGCACAACTTAGTCTCATCACTAAGATTATAGAAACCCAAACTCAAGATCAAAAGTTCCACGATTGGCTTAGAAAGATGATAGAAAAATATCCATCAAAATGGAAGGTTGGTAGTGATGGTGGGTATAGATTTCAGAAAAGATTATGTGTACCACCTATAGCCAATTGGAAGGATGAAATTCTTGAGCAGGCGCATTACACAAGATTTACAGTACATCCAGGGAGTACAAAGATGTATAAGGATCTTAAAAGACAGTTTTGGTGGGAAGGCATGAAGCGAGATGTTGTAGAATTTGTTTCAAAATATTTAACGTGTCAGTTAGTAAAGCCTGAAAGACAAAAACCACCAGGGCTTCTTCAACCTTTACCTATAGTTGGATGGAAATGAGAACAAATAAGTATGGATTTCATTACTGGTTTACCAAAGTCAAGACAAGGACATGATGCTATTTGGGTAGTGGTGGATCGATTGACAAAATCAGCTCATTTTATCCCGTATTGCATTTCATATTCGGTTGATAAAATGAATAGATTGTATGTTCAAGAAATTGTCCGATTGCATGGTGTTCCAGTATCCATAGTCTCAAATCGTGATGCATGATTTACTTCCAAGTTATGAGAAGGATTACAAAGTGCATTTGGAACCTCTATACATTTGAGTACTACTTCACACTCTCAAACGGATGGGCAAACAGAACGAGTTAACCAAATACTAAAGATATGTTACGAGCCTGTGCAATAGATTTTAAAACTACCTGGGAGACGCATCTACCATTAGTTGAGTTTGCATACAATAATAGTTATCAGTCTAGTATTAGTGTGGCACCGTTCGAAGCTCTTTATGGAAGACCCTGTCGATCACCCACATGTTGGGCTGAAGTAGGAGATAGTGCATTACTTGGACCAGAAATCGTACGTGAAAGCACTGAGAAGATAGTCATCATTAAAGATCGACTACGAGTGACCCAAAGTCGACAAAAGAGTTATGTAGATAAAAAACGGAAGGATTTAGAGTTCAAAGAAGGGGACTAAGTGCTTCTTAAAGTATCTCCCATTCGAAGTATTATGCGATTTGGGAAGAAAAAGGGAAAGCTATCACCCAGATTTATTGGACCCTTTAAGATTATTGAGAAGATTGGGAAAGTAGCTTATCGACTTGAGTTACCACTCGAACTATCAGGAGTTCATAATGTTTTCCACATATCCATGTTGAGGAAATGTGCACATGATCCTTCCCACATGATTGACTTTAGTGATTTGGAAATCAACAAAGATATGACATAAAATGAAGGGCCTGTTTACATATTAGACCACGAAATCAAGAAATTGCGAAATAAGGAAATTCCTTTGGTGAAAGTACAATGGAACCATCATGATGAGAATAAGGCATCTTGGGAATTGGAGTCAGAAATACGAAAGAAATATCCTTAATTGTTCAATAATTAGGTATGTCTAAATTTCGAGGACGAAATTTCTTTTAAGGGTGGTAGATTATAACAGCCCTAAAGAAATATAAATTAATTAATTTAATTAAGATATGATTATTATCTAAATTAATTTGCATTAGTATCGCTAAATAATGAGATTAATAGTATAATATTAATATACATAACTATATATATAATTACCTGCTTAATATAAACTAATTAAGATAAACTGATTAGAGAAGAAAAATCTGGAAGATGATATGTTTTGCATGTAAGTGATAGGTGGCAAGAATTGAGAAGGGGGAGGGATGAGTCATTACATAGGTGTCTATCTTTCGGATAGCTCAGGCTACGTGTTCTTTATGAGGGCTGTGCTGAAACTCTATAAATAGGAATTAAGCAGAGAAAAAAATTAAAGAAAAAAAACAGGTAGAACAGGAAGGATAAAGCGAGAGTTTGTTACGAAGGATTTGAAAAGAAAATTACAGTGACTTAAGTAAGTTTCAACATCTATTTTGGTTCTGTAATAGTCTTTAGTTTCAATTTAATTTTCATATTGAGGAATTTTGAATTTTAAAAGCTTAAATTAGCTTTAATGGTGTCTGAATTTCAGTAGATTAGTTCTCCTTCTATGCTCTATTATTTAACGGCATTTTTTATGCTTTAGAATGCTTATAGTATGTGGATATCACCTCTAAAGTTTGGTGAAAAATGGTTAGACATGGAAGGAGTATTTAAAGCTTAAAGTTTCGGATTGAGTTTTGAACACTGGAACTTTATTTGCAAAATTAAATTAGTGTGTTTATGTTTTCTCAAAATTAACCATAGAATATGAAAATAGACATTGTAAGCTTCGTCTAGGCTTTTGAATCACTCGAATCCGATATCGTATGAAGAATATATAAGCAATTGAAGTTTTATCCTTCATTTTAATTATTTTTCTGCAAATTGTGTCATTTCAGTAATATATTATGAAGAAGATGACTGTTTTGTAAATAAATTAACCTGTTTTGTAAATACTTTGTCCTATTTCGTAAATAAAATTTCCTGTTTCGTAAATATAATATAAAAATGTACTGTTTTGTAGTTTAATTTTGAAAAAATTTTTTTATTCAAAATGCTAAAGCTCTGTTTGGTTACTGAAAAGAATGATTATCTTTCATTTAAATGCCTTAAGCATTATTAAATAATTTCTAAAAATAATAATAATTGTTATTTTGAAAATAAATTAAATTTTCACAACTAAAAACTATATTTATAATCAATTGGTTATTTTCTTTGATTGGTTAATAAACCATAGTTTTAAGAAATAAATAAATAAATGAAATTAAGCACATGTTGTTGACATTGGAGATATAATTTTTAAATGATTGAATTGTAGGGACCCTTAAGACCTTATGTATTAATTTTTGATTCAGTCCAATAATTGTGGCACATTTTTCTATTGAGATAATGCTATTTTATAGCATGAATTATTGTTGTTATTATTCTGGATACTAATGAATTTTGGAGTGGTTAGCCGGGGCGGATCCAGTCAGGTATGCCCTGCAGTTAGTGCACTAATATACTGAGTCATTGAGCAAGTGGGCCATGACTAGTATACACATATGATAGGAACATATGTGCTGTGGCTGTAATAACACGCATATACGGCAAGAGGCCTGTGCGGGTTAGTTTTATTTGTATTTTGCAGGTTGCAAATAGCAACAGAGGGTCAGGTATGAAAATTTTTATATTGAGAAAATAGTAGAATAATGTGCCACAATATGAATATGCGTTTTGAATCATTATAATATGATTATTTTTGTGCTAAGATTAATACTAAATTAAAATAGATGTTATTCTTACTGAGCTGTGTAGCTCACCCTTATTATAATAAATTTTTTAGGCTAATGAGAAAACGATTGAAAGAAGTAGAAAAGCTTTGCATTGAGTATATTAAGAGAAACTTTATTTGATGTTTTATTTTTACTCTATAATTAATAAGTTAAAATTTGTAATGAATTATTATGGAGATATATGGTTATACCTTTTATGTATAATAAATTAGTATCAATATTATGTTTTATAGATGAAAATTTTTATTTACTTTTTTTTTTTTTTTAAATTGCGTGATATTACGGATGTTACATCTGCTCCTGCTTTCAAGACAACCTGAGAGCAAGTTTTGGCGTGGAGCCCGATCCAATACACGAAAAGTGAATCTTGATTTGTATGGATCCCAAAAAAGCCCAATCACATCCCCTTGCTTCGACTCCCTCTGTTTCACAAACTCTTGCCTCCAGCCGTTGATGAGGACATAGCTTTTGTTCGTACTCCATCTCTTCAATGTCAATTCATGTTCAGAGTCTCTGTCACAATCCCAAATAGTGACTCCCGTACCCTTCTCAGTTTGAATCTCTTTTGCACGAACTGGACCCAACATGGGTATGACGTGAGTTTCGATCAATTCTTTACCCAAGAGGAGCCGAGACAAATTGCCAAGATCACTTTCAGTGAGCCTCTTCTTAATGGTCCAAGGATCATTGTAAGGAGCGAGTCTCGTCGACACCACTCCCATCCGCCTGTCTTCTTCTTCTTCTTCAGGGCTTACATGTCGAAAACTCGCAATTCTTGATGCCAAGAAGTCGTTCGTCGACATGGGTTTCGCAGAAATCGCAGAACTAGAGAAATTATTGACATCTCTGACTACCTTTGTCTTCTTCAAAGGGAGAGATAGAGTCAGTTGGGTCAATGAAACCTCTTCATCATCGTTAGGATTCTTCCTTTTGCAATAGGTAGAATTTGCAGAACTCGTAGTTGCTTGGGAGTTGGGTTTCACAGAAATCGTCCAAGATTCATCTTCTTGATTTTGTGGGAGACTTTTCTTGAACTTCATGTCTGCAACTACAATGGGTCTTTGAATTCAGCGTCGGTAGTGTTGGGACAAAGGGGTTTTTTCACGATTGATGAAGCGTAGAGGTAATGGAAAGAAGAGAGACGACGGGGTGTGGATGTGGTTGTGTGGGTTTGGGTGTGGGGTGAAACAATAATACTACATATATATAGAGAGAGGAGGGAAAAGAAAATCAGTCCCAACGTTACAATTGAAATGGTTTCCTAAATCAGTTGGAACTTGTAAGACTCAAAAGTTAGGAAGTAGCGTTTTTCCGTGTGGGAGCAGAAGTATGATTCTAAGTTGTAGCCAGCCTATAAGGAATAAACTATGATTTGTCAAAATACACCGTTTCCCTCAGCAATGCTAAAAGTGATTTTATGTTGAAGAGGATTGCTAGCATCGATTGCATGGCCCTTCTTTTCATTGAACCTAACAAGTATTCTCTTTGCTCCTAATTGCTATTCGAAAATATACGTTTTTTTAGAAAATATTTTTAAATGTTTTTACATTTATATATCCATTATGTTTTAACATTCTAATTTTACTTTTAAATGTACAAAACTTTGGAAAAATGTTAAATACTCACGAGAAAGGATATTTTAGGAAATCAATTAAACGAAGTCTTTGACTCTTTGAACTGCACAATAATTTTGGAGCTTCCAAAAGAAAAGGAAAAAAAAAAAAAAGTAAGACAATAAAATAGGAATGGAGAGTATTTATTTATTTATTTATATTTTTTTTATCACATGCTCATTTTAAAGTGGACACGTGACACATCCACGTGGCAAAGATCCTTGTCACAAATTATGCTAGCTCTTCTCCTTTCTTTAATTAAATTAAGGGCAATGATCATTTTAGTACCCGAACTTTTTCAAAATCCCAATGTGATTTCTGGACTATTTTTTCTTCCAATTTAATACCTACACTTCACTACCATAGCCAAATGTAGTCCCAACCAAATGTTGCCTAAATACTTAATAGAAACATCATGTGCCGTCACGTGAGTGACACGTGGCATCCCATGTTGAGTCTATGTATCAGTAGCAGTTAAAAGATAATAGTTGAATAAACATTTTTAGTACCCTATATTTTTCATTTAGTTTCAATTTCGTACTTAAACTAAAAAAATTCTAAATTGATATCCAAAATACATTGAATTGTACTAATTTGATCAAAGCATAGGTTTTAGCAAAACTGATTTTTTTTTTTTTTTTAAATTGATTATTTTTAAAAAAATAATATTTCTTTTAAAACCTACTATAACGGATGATGGACATGTACATGAAAACTTACAATTAAAAGACATGAAACTAGGACTCAAAAAGGCAACATATGATGTAAATATTCATCATCCATTATGGTAGGTTTTTCTTCTTCTTTTTTTCCTTTTTTAAAAAAGAAAAAAGAAAAAATCAATTTGAAAAAATCAGTTTGCTAAAATTTATGCTTGGGCCAAATTGGTATAATTCAATGTATTTTGGGTATCAAATTAGAATTTTTTTTAGTTTAAGTATGAAATTTGAACTAAATGAAAAGTAGAGGTTATTAAAAGTGTTTATTTAACTATTATGTTTTAACCGCCCTTGACATGTAAACTCCACGTGGGATGCTACGTGTCACTCATGTGACGGCATGTGACATGTCCATTAAGTATTTGGATGGCGTTTGGGGTCAAGACCATATTTGGGTATAATAGTGAAATACTTTAGGTATCAAATTGAGTTAAAAAAATTAGTCTGGGTACCACATTGAGGTTTTCGAAAAAGTTTAGGGCACTAAAATGATCTCTACCCTTGAACAAAATTTTTGGTTCAACTTATTGGGAAATGTTTCACTATTCATGTAATCTCCAAAAAAAAAAAAAAAAAAAAAACAGAGGTTTCAATATCCTCCCAAATAGCTTACAAATTTAACAATTAACACTATTAATTGCTAATTAACATTGATCACGTAATGCTTTTTCATTTAATTCCATGAACAACGATTAATGGTGATACTAATTGCTAAATTTGTAAATTGTTTGGAGAGACATTTTAACAATTTTTCCTTTAGAAAGGTTACGTGAAAAAAAGCTAAACATTATGAGATTTCTTATAATTTATCCTTTTTGAAATTAACCTCCCTTTAAGGAACTCAGTCAAATTTGATAACAAAAATCCTAATCTTGTTAGAATTTGTCATCATATTAAAGCTCTTCTTTTCGACATTAGTAAGATTAGTGGAGGTTGTATGAATAATTGTGTTACTGATTTAGTTACTTTACATCATTTGAAGATTGGTAGAATTCCTTCTAAAGCTCCTACTATAACCCCTATTACTTGGTATCCTCCTCCCCCAGATTGGCCAAGTTAAGCTAAATATTGATGGGTAGGCCAAAGGCAATCCACGATCTGCTTTTGCGGGAGGAGTGTTTCGTAATTGCAGAGGTTTTGTTAAGGGTATTTTTACTGCTACTTTGGGTCTTCATATGGCCTTCTATGCAAAGCTTTCAGCTATTGTGCTAGGCATTGAGCAAGCTTTGGAGAAGGGTTGGAGGGCATTATAGTTGGAATGTGATTCTCGATTAGTCTGTAATTCAGTGTCTGCAGAATGATTCTTTTATTCCTCCATGGAGTTTATGGACTCGTTAGTTTAACTGTAGGAGTTATTTGAAGTCTATGTAGTTTCAATGTTTTCATATTTTAGAGAAGGCAATGTGGTGGCAGATAAATGTGCTAATTTGGCTCTTCTTTCCCCTAGTTTTTGTTGGTGGTGTTCTACACCCCCTGATATCTTGGCTCTTTTATGCCATGGCATGTATTGTATGCCTTCCTATAGATTTCGGCATTGATTCATTTTGTTGTTGGCTTGTGACTTTTATTAGTCATCATGACCAACTTTTTTTCTTTTTCTTATTGTACTTATTTTCTCCTTTTAACTTAATAAAGTATTTGAGTTATTGAGCATATGATTGTGAGTGTTTTGGGTGGTAGCCTAGTTAGGATTCTAGGTTACTTTTTGATGCTTATAACTCTTTCATTTAAAAAAAAAATAATAATAAAAATAATAAATAATTTGGCAGAATTGCATCTAATGCGTACGCACTAGATACAGGTGCGTACGCACCAGTTATTCATGCGTACGCATCAAACCTTCCCCACGTATTCCTCAAATCACGTCGCCGTGTGACAAACCTGATACGAATAAAATTGCACCTAATCTGAGGTCCGACAGGAATGGAATCGCACCTAATCTGAGGTCCGATACGACTGAAATCGCACCTAATCTGAGGTCCGATACGAATAAAATTGCACCTAATCTGAGGTCCGACAGGAATGGAATCGCACCTAATCTGAGGTCCGATACGACTGAAATCGTACCTAATCTGAGGTCCGATACGAAAGAAATCGTACCTAATCTGAGGTCCGAAACCTAATCTGAGGTCCGAAATGGAGGAGATCGCGCCTAATCTGAGGTCCGATACGAAGGACATCGTACCTAATCTGAGGTCCGATACGAATGAAATCGCACCTAATCTGAGGTCCGATACGACTAAGATCGCGCCTAATCTGAGGTCCGATACGGATGAGATCGTACCTAATCTGAGGTACGATGCGACTGAAATCGTACCTAATCTGAGGTTCGATACGGCTGGATCCACGCCCACTCTGGGGCCCGAGGTAACTGAATCTATGCCCACTCTGGGGCCCAAGGTAACTAAATTCGTGCCGATCTGGGGCCCAACGTATCCTTTTAACCCACTTTGGGGTCTGCTTTATTCTTCAAGATAACTGTCATCCACTGATTTATACCTATAGACATCCTCGTTACAGCCCAAACGAGGTCGGATTCTCACATATGCATGAACTACGGCGAGTCTGATCCCTTGCAAAAGGGTACGTAGGTAGTTAGGTGATCCCTAATTCGACCCCATGCATGGTTACATTTGATTTCGAGTTGTTAGGCGGTCAAAAATTGGGTCTATGGAATCTTTCGACACCACTCGAAGGAGCGAGTGAAATCGAAAGAGGGGCAACTGTAGACACCCCATTTTGTACCACCTAATTAATTTGAAATCACGTATTTTGGAAACCCAATGATGAGGTTTATTGTATGTTTTGAGATAATGACAAAGCAATTCCCGACGAGTAGTCAAGATTACAACAGGAAAATACTGCCTTTTTACACTTCATGCGTACGCACCATTGGGTGGTGCGTACGCACCATATTTCCATGCGTACGCACCATAAGCCTTTTTCAGGCCCCTTCAGATCTGTCTCCCACTAAACATGAGAGCATGGGGGAGAGTATGGGGGGGGTGGGGAGATTCCCACGGGTGTTCCCCGCATGGGTAGGGGATGGGCCAGTCAGGGTGTTTTCAAAACCTAATTGAGCCCTATTTATACTCTACTGATGGGACTGGAGAGGAGAGGAATCAATCAGTCGGGAGGGGTCCTTTTTTAGAGATAGAGCTATTTCCTTTTTTGGATAGAGGCTTAAGGGAGAACGGCCAGAAAGAGAGAGTGAGAGAAACCAAATACCCACCAAAACACCAGAAAACCAGAAGAGAGAAAGGAGGGTTGAGTGTTGTAATCTGAAGCTGCGAGAAGGGAATTGCTGCGTTGATATTGGAAGCATTCAAACCTGAGGGGTACGTATCACAGACACACATATATATATGCACTGTAAATTTATACTGCATATTTGTTTCTATGAGTTATTGTTTAATATAATGATGCCATGTTACATTGTTAAGGTCAAGAAAATCATTGGTAATGTTAGATTTGAACGAAATAAGCCGTGACATGAGTTCTTGAATTGACGGGTTTTCGGGTTATAAACTCAAAACTTTGACCCAAAAATAATCATGATTCTGCAAGTTTTTGGATGAACGATTTATGCGCGCTTGTAGTACGCTGCAAGAGCTTCAATTTGGTTTTTGAATCATTAAATTCGGTTAAGAAATGAGTAAGATAAGTTAGGGAGAAGTTAGCACGGGATAAAGCTCAATACTGCATTTTCAGCTTCAACCCGTTCTGAGGTTGAAGGTGAAGTGGACAGTGATCCAGTGTGGGCGTACTCACCCACAGGTACCGTGTTCCTAGCATTTGAAGACCTTAGGTTGGCCCGATTGACTCCAAATTTGACAGGCGAATTCGTCTTGTTGAGACCTATCATGTGGGACCTTTGGTTGGTCATTTTGACCACAGTTTGACCAACTTTGACCGTTCATCATTTAAGCTAAGTTGGCACGTACGCACCACTGCGTGGTGCGTACGCACCACTTCTCCTGGTAGAGAATTAGTTAATGTTAGAGTAATTAGTTTTAATATTATATTCATGGGTTTAATGTGAGTACGTGTGGTTATATTGTTTATCATAATTTATTCTGGTTTTGATTAAAATAGATTAGATTATATCATTATAATTAGTTAGGTTATTTTATTAAGTATGGTTAGAATATTTAATGTTAGTGTTAGTATTTTTGGTGTATTTTAATGGTTGTATCTTTTGTTTAATATTAGTGTATGCTGATTGGTATTTTTGTAAATTAAATTAATGTTAGTGGTGTTAGTATTTTATTTGTAAAATGCATGTTAGTGGAGAATGTAGGGAAATTGTCTTGCTAATGCGTACGCACCACTATATGGTGCGTACGCACCATGTGCTCTGACAGAAAAAACTCATCTGCTTCAAATGGTCATTTGAATCCACTTGGTGCGCACGCACCACCACATGGTGCGTACGCACCAATACATGGTGCGTACGCATTGTAGTCTAGGCACTCTTTTATCTGTTTACTTATTTTTGCTTTCCGTGAGTTATTATCTCTTGTATATTCTGCCATGCCATGTGCTATTAACCATTTCTCCACTTGATCATTTTCTTATTTGCATAATCATTCGCGTGCTTGGCATATTGTTGCATTTTCGCATGCTTAGGGTTGAATTTGATTAAATACCTTGATTAATTAAAGCCAACAATTATTCACGGAGGCCGGTTTCGATCGGGCATTTTTGGGTGCCTAATACCTTCCCAATAATGTACCCTAGCTCCGGACTTGAATCTCTGGACCTCGAATTTGACCAAAAAACACAGTTCCCAAAGCTAAATTGGGTGGCGACTCCCGCTTGCGCTCACACCTTCCACTGTTAGACTAACTATTCTCTTCCATCCATTACTAACCAAAAAACTGCATTCTGTTCCTACATCAGTCATCCCCTCCACTAAACCCTATAGAAAAAACTTCTTATGGATCCTCTTCCTCCGGATCCTCCTCATCCGAATAATCCTCAGGCAGATCCTCCTCTGGTCTGAATTAGATGATAATTCTATACCAGAAGTGGAGTCTGCGGTATCTCCTCGGGAGGTATCGGTGGAAATATAGGAGGCACTGGTAGCCATCCTAGATAATAGAAACGTCCAGCATAATCTCATCAAAATCCTTATCAACTAACATCTACAGGGACATCTCTCTAACAGCCCACTCATCCAACACATAGTATCGTACCAAAGAACTATATAAGCCAAGAGCATAGTCAGCCATACGTGAGGCAACTCTAACTGCCTCGTCAAAGACAACCCTCCTAGACTGATGTACTATCCAAGCTTGGTGTTGCCCTGGATCTCGTGGCTGATACCCTGCGGACCTACCACGTACCCACCTCTATCATCATCTCCCTCCATTCCTATCACAGCTTAAAAATATTAATGTTAAATAAATTATTAATAGTATAAAAGGGTCAACCTATCCCAACTTTCTAACCCTACTAGACCTAATTCCTAAGCTCTAATACCAACTTATAACCCGTAATATCACGCAACTTAAAAAACCAAATAAATAAAAATTTCATCCATAAAACATAATATTGACACTAATTTATTATACATAAAATGTATAACCATACATCTCCATAATAATTCATTACAAACTTTAACTTATTAATTATAGAGTACAAATAAAACATCAAATAAAGTTTCTCTTAATATGCGCAATCCAAAACTTTTCTACTTCTTTCAATCGTTTCCTCATCAGGTTGAAAAATTTATTATAATAAGGGTGAGCTACAAAGCTCAGTAAGAATAACATCTATTTTAATTCAATATTAATCTTAGCACAAAATAATCATATTATAATGATTCAAAACACACATTCATATTGTGGCACATTATTCTACTATTTTCTCAATATAAAAATTTTTATACCTGAGCCTCTGTTGCTATTTGTAACCTGCAAAATACAAGTAAAAATAACCCGCACAGGCCTCTTGCCATACATACGTGTTTTCAACCACAACACATACGTCCCTATCATATGTGTATACTAGTCATGACCCACTTACTCAATGACTCAGTATATTAGTGTACTAACTGGAAGACATACCTGATTGGATTCGCCCAGCTAACCACTCCAAAATTCATTAGTATCCAGAATAATAACAACAATAATTCATGTTATAAAAATAGCATTATCTCAATAGAAAAATGTGCCACAATTATTGGACTGAATCAAAAATTAATACATAAGGTCTTAAGAGTCCCTACAATTCAATCATTTAAAATTATATCTCCAATGTCAACAACATGTGCTTAATTTCATTTATTTATTTATTAATTTATTTCTTAAAATTATGGTTTATTAACCAATCAAAGAAAATGACCAATTGATTATAAATATAGTTTTTAGTTGTGAAAATTTAATTTATTTTCAAAATAACAATTATTATTATTTTGAAATTATTTAATAATGTTTAAGGCAAGATAATCATTTTTTTTTAGTAACCAAATAGAGCCTTAGCATTTTGAATAAAATTCTGTTTTTTTTTTTTTTCCGAAATTAAACCACAAAACAGTACACTTTTATATTATATTTACGAAACAGGACAAGTATTTACAAAACAGGTCAATTTATTTACAAAACATCGACTTCTTCATAATATATTACTGAAATGACACAATTTGCAAAAAAATAATTACAGTGAAGGACAAAACTTCAATTGCTTATATCTTGTTCATACGATGTCGGATTCGAGTGATTCAAAAGCCCAGACGAAACTTACGATGTCTATTTTCATATTCTATGGTTAATTTTGAAAAAAAATAAACACACTAATTCAGATTTACAAATAAAGTTCTGGTGTTCAAAACTCAATCCGAAACTTTAAGCTTTAAATACTCCTTCCATGTCTAACCATTCTTCGCCAAACTTCAAAGGTAATATCCACATACTATAAGGATTCTAAAGGATCAAAAATGGTGTTAAATAATAGAGCATAGAAGGAGAACTAATCTACTGAAATTCAGACACCATTAAAGTTAATTTAAGCTTTTGAAATTTAAAATTCCTTAAAATTAAAATTAAATTGAAACTAAAGACTATTACAGAACCAAAATAGATGTTGAAACTTACTTAAATCACAGCAGTTTGCTTTTCAAATCCTTCGTAACAAACTCTCCCTTTATCCTTCCTGTTCTACCCCTTTTTTTTCTTTAATTTTTTTCTCTGCTTAATTCCTATTTATAGAGTTTCAGCACAGCCCTCATAAAGAACATGTAGCCTGAGCTCTCCGTAAGATAATACCTATGTAATGATTCATCCCTCCCCCTTCTCAATTCTTGCCACCTATCACTTACATGCAAAACATCTTTTAGATTTTTCTTCTCTAATAAGTTTATCTTAATTAATTTATCTTAAGCATGTAATTATATATAGTTATGTATATTAATATTATACTATTAATCTCATTATTGTGATACTAATACAAATTAATTTAGATAATAATCATATCTTAATTAAATTTATTTATTTATATTTCTTTAGTGTTGTTACAGCAGAGATCAAAGGGTTCATTATATTGCCTTTATGGACATATATTGATCTAGGATTGTTTAGACAAATTTAGTTTATTGGGTTTTTATTGTAGCAGAGACCTTTAGGTTCTACTTGTTTTATTTCATGCACAATTTGGTTGGTCTTATGATTACTTTCATCTATTCAATGTTCATTTTTTGTATCAAAATTCATAATCTCAGCGAAAGAAAAATTCTCACACAAAGCATTGATTTTATGTTCAATAATCAACCACCCAAGTTTCGTTTCAATTTCTTGTAAGTGATAAACTGCTGAAAAAAACATAAAATTCCATTTAATCAAGAAGTCATACTTCATAAGGCAATTGATGAAATACTTGGAATTTTGAAATAGCATTGGGATGCAAGACAGTTAATAAATGGTCATAAAGTTGTTCCCATGGAAGTAAATTCAATTTAATATTTCAAACCGGATTTGGAACTAGGCTAGTTATGATTTGTGAGCCTTGCCATTGACATGTAATTCATTGTCAATTAATCAAAAAGGCTTAGAAATTAGAAATGAGCTGAAACTCTGAGGGAAGTTGTACAAGGGTCAAATCAAAATTGAGTGCGCAAGGAGCTTCATCCAGAGGATCCCATTTTATAAATTTGTCAAACACTTCCTTTTCCTACAACCACAAGGGCTAGAGCCACTAAAAGATGAATTAGCTAGCAAATTTATTAACTAATAAAAAAATAATAATAATAGGAGATTTTCCCCGGGAGAGAGAGAGAGGGGGGAGGGAAAAAGATCAGTCATGACGCATGAGTTAGTTCCAAAGAAATGGGGATAACTTTAATAATGATAACCAAGTTATGATTGACAAGTCACCTAATTAGCTAAGCTCAATGTTAACGATATCATTACCAACAAACCAATTAAGATCCTTGAGAATCATGCTTCTATTTTTTGAGAATTTCCTTCCAAGCAATAAGTCCTGTATTTTTGGCCTCATTTTATATTAGTATGAACATCTCTGATTTCCACTTGATGAGACGATATGCCCAAACAGTGGGAGAAATTATTCAGTATAACCGGCATACCATGTGACTTGGTGGTGTGGTTACCTAAGCTGATGCCGAAATAATTGTCCTAAAGTGAAAAATTTTAATTGGAAAGCCGCACATCATTGATCCACGTGGTGCACCAGTAATACAGAATAATTTCTCATGAAGCACAGTAGTTCTCTTCTTATATGCGGATATCTCTATAAATATGATAAAACTTATTCACGTTATGACAAAGAATTTAGGAGCCTGAAAAGATTGGGGTTGAATGGCCCCTGCTACTGCGCTCTCTCTCTCTCTCTCTCTCTCTCTCTCTCTGCATTTTCAAGATACAGTAAAAAGTTATCATTCATCTTTCTTAATGAGTTGGATTAATTTTGGAAACGAAACAATGGAGCCGGTTTAATGAAAACCTCCATAGAAAGAGTCAAAAGATCTTAATAATTCCTTTTATTTTATTTTTCAAGTTATTTAAACTAGTTATTAAATGGAAAACATTATAAAACCTCTACGGTTCCTTCAAAAATTTGAGGACGAATCCCCCAGTCCTTTGAGACCATAACATGAAGCTGAGATCCAAAACAGGAAACAGCCCACTGCCACAACTAATTTCAAATAGCCGTTTTCAAGTCATGAAAGCTACCATCAATGAGTTTCGTGCATTCCTGAAAAAATGAACCTAACCAATACAAGCCTCAAAACTAAAGCTGTCTAGAACTAAGATTTCAGCTATATGGACCTCACCAATACATCATTCTGAATGCAGATGGAGCAAGAAAAGAAAGATTCAGTTCTTCATATTTGAATATAATACATCACAGTTTGCATCCAACAGACTGGTGCATGAGTTGAATAAAATTCCTAACCATCCTATTTGTTTGCCTGTTTGGAACCTTTTAGTTTTACCCTTTATTGCTGACAATGGTCATCAGGCAAATGAAAATGGATGGAAGCATCTGTGCATCATTTCTTCGCCTCGTTCTTCAAATTGCCCATCAAAAAATTCTTTCATTTCTGGAGAAAGGAAGAGCTATAGCTTCATAGTTAATTTTATCATCTTTCGAGCTTCCTTTATAGCTCAATAATAATTTATCCGACCAACGCCTTTGATGAATTTCATGGCAAACTTGAGCTTAATTTTAATTATAATATTAATACAAAAATATACAATAGTGGAATGATTTCCTCAAAACACCTAAAGTCAGTTCTTTACAAATCAACTAGGTGGCCAAGCAGCTTTAAAAGATGGGAAGAAAAAATAAATCATGACATAAACATACAAACCTATCAGACTGCAGAGCCGAAAGAATTAGAAGATGCCTTCATAGGGTCATTGTGATGCAGCCATCTATGAGTTTCGTGCATTCCTGAAAAAATGAAGCAAAATCTATTTAGTCGCATTCGACAAATGGTTGCTTTTCTACCAACATTTCTCTCATTTGGAAATTGGAAGTCCTTGCTATATCAACAGATTTATGAACTAGCCAACAGTATCGCGAAGCTCTCTCTCTCTCTCTCCAAATTAAATTTAAGGAAATTAGAATTTTACCTTGCGGACAGTGACTGAGAACTACTTACAGCACCACGAGGAGTGCTAAGGTGCCTTGCCCTAAGATCATGCTCCTTGCTTACACCCATAGCACTAACTTCCTTTTCCATGTTAGCTACTTCTCTCCACATTTTTTTGGCCTCAACTTCCATTGCATTGTTCAATGTATCAACCTTCTCTGACAACATCTGGTTAATTGCACACAAGAAACAACATCATTTATTTGTGAGAGAGAGAAAGGAAGGGGGGCCAGCCTTTTATACTAAACTCAGAAATAATATCCAACCTCAATCGCATCATCCTCGTCCTTAAGGCTCTGATCTCTCTCGTGGCAACCTTTCCTTAGGTAACATATCATACAACACTCCAGACACAAAATCTTCATTTTCTGTCTTTGTTTTCTCAATTAGATTCCCATCTGCACTGGCCTCACAAGTACCACTTATCTCAGTAGCTTGGATCTGATCACAGGTATTGCTCAGAGTTGTATCTTTCCTAATTGCATTTGGAATAACTTTAGCTCAATCCAATGATCTACTGCCACCATCAACTGATCTTGATGAGACCTTGGCATGCTTTAATAAAGCACTAGCACTGTTGGATCGGAGGGACCCATATTGTGAATTTGACGTTTTCCTTGATAGGAAGCCATTAGAAGATGATCTGGACAAAATTTCTGCTCCACCAAGAGACTGACAGCATGAATGCCCATTGCTCATACTTTTTCCTTCAGAGGTAGCACGGGAATTACCATTAGGACATGCTTCAAGCTTTTCCCCCAGAACCTTGAATCATAGTTGGTATTTTTCCTAAGCAACAAATCAATCAATGGGTTATTAAGATGAGGTTCATCAAACAGGTAAAAATGGGCAGGAAATTTTAGAAAACAAGTTATTTTACTCACTCTTAATTGTGCTTCTGCCTTTGCAGTACGCTCCGCTACAGCCAATTTGTCTCGAACCTGCTGCATTTCTCCCTACAGAGATGTAGCAAAGCATATTATGGCCTGCTTGAAACATTTAAACTTCTTTTATCATGTTATTTAAAACAACTAACAGTTTGCAATATGTTCTATTTTATTTTATGTATTGGGCTTCAGCCCCACTTTTAACCTCCTCCCCCACCCCCCCAAAAAAAAAAAAAAAAAAGAGAGTATGTTCCCCTAACAATTACTTGCAACAAGATAATTCTTATTTTATAATCACAATCAAGTTTTAAGAAGTAACCCATATGAGTCACCAGGAACCTCTTTCAATTGGCCAGTTTTAAACTTCTAACAGTGCCTGGTTTGAATTTTATCCTCAGTTTAATGTATAAAAAATAACCCATAACAAACAGGGAATGAAAGTAGTAACTCTCTCCTAGCTTCTATGTATCACAACAGAATCCCAATGAATCTGACTATGTCACCCATATGAGGATATAATCCCACACACAAGCACAATTTTTTCAATTTTAATCTTAATTCATGTACTTCTTTCTTGGATCATTCTATCAGCTGATGAGACAAACCATGAGCATAATTGCAGTTACTCAAAAATTTCTTTACCAAAAAATCCATTGGAATGTGACTTTTGGCTATGATACTAAATTAGTATTCAACTCAAAAAAAATTGAAACATTTAAAGAACTTAAGAATGTAACATGATCAAATTTAACCCATAACATACTTGAAAAAATCTTCTTTCTTCGAGCCATTGTTTTACAGGCATTACTTTGTCATTGGCATCTTTCCACTCATTTGCAACAACAGTGGCAACCCGATTTGCAGTAACCATCGCCCAAGCTAGTTCCCGGTCCAGTGTTTTTCTCTCATCCTATAACAGCTTGGTAGTTAGAAGCAGCTTGGACTATTTGTCAGACACATAGGATAACTACTAGGTATTATGGAAGAACTAAATTTCCAAGAAGAATAGTTATTACATTCATCTCTTGCACTTTCTGTTGGTAATCACGCACTGCATTAGCAGCAGCACCACCAGCCAACAAAACCTCCTCAAGCTAACAAACAGTTTGAGATAGCTTTTCAACCTCTGCAACCTTCTGACAGTTTGTCCAGGATTTTGTTTTCCTCCTGATACAAGAGATACATGTTAAATTGAAATGCACACGCTACTCACTAATGCCCCCAATCGGCCAATTCATGCCTTTATTTACAAAACTAGCCTAGAGAAATTTGAAAGAAACCTGGCATATCTCAATCTGCTTCATTAGTTCTTGGTTTTTGTTTTGC
The DNA here is from genome assembly GCA_039720395.1 of Liquidambar formosana. Taxonomy (NCBI): domain Eukaryota; kingdom Viridiplantae; phylum Streptophyta; class Magnoliopsida; order Saxifragales; family Altingiaceae; genus Liquidambar; species Liquidambar formosana. Next base: position 37,461 of record JBBPBK010000308.1, read on the forward strand.
AAATCATCAACCAAAGATGTTTTTGCCAAAGCCATCAGAACAGTTCTCTTGGCCTCAAGTAGAGCAGCCTCCTTAGATTTAGTAAGCCGATCCACAGCTCTATTGTTATCCTGCAACTGTGCTGCCTAACAGAACAAAAACCTTCATAGCAAAGAAAATTATTCTTATTAGGTTGGAAATATACCACATCCCACATCGATTAAATATCGAGTTTAACATGTCTTCATATACCTGTTTGGGCCCTTCACTTATAAGCTTAGGCTTTTAAGTTTGGAAACTTAACATGGTATCAAAGCATGTCGTTCTTGAGCCCGTTTCGCACATGAGCACGTTTTTGTTGTTCACGTGACAAGCCTGTTATTGTCTTGTTAGGCTTGCACGTGAGGAAATATACCACATCCTACATTGATTAAATATTGAATTTAACATGTCTTCAAATACTTGTTTGGGCCTTCCACTTATAAGCTTAGGCTTTTTAAGTTTAGAAACTTAACATATTACTCTTGATCAAGTATATTGAACAACATATCCCTGATGATGACTACAAAGCCCCCATCCATGTCTATCTAGAAAGTTTCACCAGAGGTGACCAAGATGCTGATGTATAAGAAGAATCGATGACAGTGCAAGTAACACATGACCACAAATAAAAAAATTAAGTTACAAAATTTCAGGTGGCAAAGTTGACATATACCTCCAGCCTAAGCTCGGCCTCCAATGGAGTGATGATGGCCTCAATGGGAGGTATCTCATCTCTTTCTGGGCAGCATGTACTCTTTGAAGTGTGGCTTCTGCGGCAAATTGTGCAGCGAGAGCTGCTCTTTTCTCATCATTTATCTTCTCAATTTCAAGGTTCTACAAATCATAATTTACTCATCATTGCATGCTGAAATAACTTCCCAAAATATATAAGATCAAGCAACAGCAGTAACTACAAATAGTACCTTGCTTTCAAAAAGGGCTGCAGTTGCTTTTAGCTTTTCATCCACTTTATTAAGCTCATCAGTTAACTGAATTCATTAACCAAAAGAAAATTATTAGCAACCTCCTATTATCTAGGTTTTCTAGGCAAGCGAATCCAACTTATTAACATAGACATGAAATGCACTATGCAAAATTATACAAGTTTTAAGCAAAGCATTTCTCCCATTACATCAATTGAGCACCCTGAATGAAAAAAATGAGAAACTCTAGTGTTTGAACCCAAATATCAGTATTTAAAGAAAAGTTGCAAACCCTCACACCCCCTGCATGGTGTGACCAAAAATGAGAAGGCATTTCATTAAAACAAATCTTCAACTAATTTTGCTAATACTCTAATCAAGCTCGACTCAACAAACTTTAATCCCAATTATTTAGGGATCTTTCTCACAGCCAGTCCTAAGCCTGGATAAAGTAAGGTTGTGGTAAGTAGATGGCCAACTTAAAAAAACTAGTCGCACTTTACAAATTTAAATCATGAACTAATGGCTTCCTAAGCACAAGCCAATTATAGAACAGAAGTTAATTACGGTGTATCGCTTACAAGGAGACTTTTCTAATTTCAAAATAATCTTAAATGTCTTAATAAGAAAAAATCAAAAAAATTAACTCACATTCAAATATGGTTTATTAATTTCAATCCGGTATTGATCCTGTATATAGTAATTCCAACCAAGGCCGTATGGTTTAACCACAATGAAAACTACTGCTATTAAGGAATCAATTTGGCTCCAGGGGTCATGATTAATATTCTCTTATAAATACTATTCCGTAATAAATAATATTTTCAGGATATTCTTGTATATTATTAAATATAAGACTGCCTTTAAAGGCTCACTTACAAGAACACCAAAAGGCTTACTTCTAAAATTATAAATGTATAAAGCTGCATGTTTATTTTAAAAACATTGTTTAAGCTAATTTAATTGAATGTGTCAATATAAAATGTATCTTCTCAGTTTTTCTTTCAATAGACCAATTTATTTAGGAGTTGTATGTTTTAAGGCTTTCATATATGGTTTTTCCCGCATGTGTCCTTACAAAAATGATAGTTACAAAGAAACATACAATGATGCACAAAAGGATTAGGAATCATGCCTTTGGAAAACAAAATTATACACATTTATAAATAAATTTCTCCAATAACAGAATACGTAGCCATCATGATTTGTACTTACTAAGGACCTACTGTACTTATGATATATTTTACTTAAAAAAATAAATTTCAAAAGTCAAACACACACAATGGACACATTTGGCATGTCAATTTACATTTTAGATCAGAAAAAATAATTTTAAAATAAATAATGCTGTCAAGATGTTTCTTCAATTATCAAAAAGCTATGCCATTTTCCTAAATAAAAATGTGATAATATGAGAATTTTTATAACAAATGGAGGAGGAGAAGTAGGTGAATATAATATATATATAGGGGAGGGATCCGTTTACTCCTAGTGTAAAGCTTTTTACTCTTACACCCCTCAATAACTTTTTGTAGGATTGATATTTTTCCAAAACAACCGTTGGATTAAATATTCTTCTCATGGAGATCATGCACACCAAATTTTACACTGATCGGACACTCGTAAGCATCTCATCTATAAATTCACTTTTTCTTTTGCAAATAAACTATAATTTAGGCCACTTTATCGATGGAATAGTTCCTAATCTCCAATTAATGTGAAATTTGGTGTGCATGAACTCCATGAGAGTAGTATCCAATCCAACAGTAGGTTTGGAAAAATATCAATCCTACAAAAAGTTATTGAGGAGTGTAAGAGTAAAACCATTTACAACGAGTGTCAACGGATCCCTCCCCATATATATATATATATGGTTATAGTTATAATTATGTGTCACATATCAATGTAAATAACTATTTATTAGCGTGTCCTCATTGTGTAGTGTATTCTTGTCCTGTCATTTCGAATATGTAGTGCCAACGTCTCCGTTTTGTACTGAACCCATGTTGTGCTTTCATATTTGATGCTATCTCGTTATAATATTAGTACTTTATTATTTGTTGCTAAGAATGAAGTCTTTAGGTAGAACACCAAATATGTCACTTGGTGGATTTGCGTTCTTGTCCCCTTGGATTTTTATCAAACAATGAATTCTCTTTCATATCAATTATATCAAATATTTACATTATTTGTTAAATTTGCTAATCGCAGTTACATAGACACCATTAGATTACAAACATGCATTTTCAATATCATATTTTACCTAAAATAGTTGTACTAATAGATGCTGTAATTATATTATGTACATGTTCGTTAACCATATAATAAATTAGGTAAATTGCAGATAACTTTCTTGAAGTATGCAGAAAACCCCCCCTGATGCAAGCAATGTCCCCCCAAATGATCAAAATCAAGCAGTTTTTAAAATGGGTACGGGACATTGATTTTAAACATCAAAGGGGTTTTTTTACTAACCCCCTATACTTCAAAGGAGTTATCTACAATTTACCCTAATAAATCCACTATGCATAAATTATGTTACTCTTATCATTTACAAATAGCTCTTAAATTCGATAAAATAAGCAAATAATTGATTGCATGTCTCACTGTGCACCACCTCCTTTGCCTCAAGAAATAACTCAGCCATTTGTGCCACCTCATCATCTCTTCTTCCAAAACAACTACTAGGAAAACAGCAACAGCCCAACAAACAGATCGAGCCACAGCATTTGATCAAAAAAAAAAAAAAAAAATCAGAAAATAGAACATCTTTGATGCATCATGAACCAGCATAAAAAATTGATTTAAAAAATACTTCAAAAAAATTGAAACAAATATATATACACCGAAAATCTCCGAATTTCTTCCATTTTCTTAACAACCAAACTCACCATGAGAAATTTCTCAGCAACTAAACATCTCGCATTGCTTGTGGTGGGTTTCGATGATGGGGTTATCGATGGAAGATCATCATTGGCTTGAGGACGGCTTCAATCCCGTCAGAACATTGTTGAAGCTAGCAGAGGAGATCAACGGCAGCTTCAAGAAACCTTGGGATCAACGGTGGTTTCAAGAACATTGTCATCACCGATGCAACAACCCAGCATGGGGGCTCTAGTAGTCAAGTAGATAATGCTTTCATGTGATGCATTTTTATATATTGTAGCAATGCAATTTTGCACGATAGTGGCTATAGTGAGGCACAAAATGGTTTTGGCTCACTAAAATGTATCACATGGTTGGAGTTGCCCGCTCTTAGCATAAATAGCACCTACTTCTTGTTATACTACTTAATCAACTATTCCAATAATCCAGCCACTAAAAAGGGCATCGCCCTGAAGGTCAAAATCAAGAAGTTCATAGGGTATCTTCATTGAGATCCGAAAGTGGTAAAAGGCCTGCTAAACACTACTTTCATTACATTTTGTTTGGTTGGAATGGAATGGGTGGGAATCAAATCTGATTCCGTACTCAAAATAGTCTGGAATAGAATGAGATTAAAATAAACATTGCGGAATGAATATCATTATAATTCACTACTACTGTTTGATTCCATTCCCATCTAATTACCTCATCCAAATATGTTGTTTGAAATGAATTAGAATGGGATTCCATTCCATCTATTCCATTTCATCTATTCCATTCCAACCAAACAAACATGGCCTTAATGACAAATCACAAGAATAAGAGCAACCCTCAAGCAATGTCATGCATGCAAACCTACATGTACCATTATCTCCATGTAAAAATGCATGTGCATGGAAATGTATGAAAGTTTTGGAAAATGTGATTTTAAAGCATTAAAAAAAGGATAAACTATAAGAAATCCCCCAATGTTTGGTCTTCTTCATGTAGTCTCCTAAAAAAAAAACCATTGCAATGTTCCCTAATAGTTTACATATTTAGCAATTAGTGTCACCCTTAATTGCAGCTCGTGGAATTAGACGAAAAACGTGTTAGACACGTGAACTTTTACGTTTTAAGGGGCCTATATTTCAGACTTAGCTATTTCAGTAACATTCTCCCACCCATCCATATGTGGCAATTTATCTTTATTCTATGTTGGGCCTACATGATTGTTTTCACCTATACACTTTTGACACATAAAATGAGTAATAAAGAGAGTTTGGATCCTCTGCTTATACTTGAGTGTGCTTGGGTCTTTAAGGTTGGTTCATAATAAAGAGAGTTTGGATCCTCTGCTTATACTTGAGTGTGCTTGGGTCTTTAAGGTTGGTTCATAATAAAGAGAGTTTGGATCCTCTGCTTATACTTGAGTGTGCTTGGGTCTTTAAGGTTGGTTCATAATAAAGAGAGTTTGGATCCTCTGCTTATACTTGAGTGTGCTTGGGTCTTTAAGGTTGGTTCAAAACCGTTGGATGCTCATTTATGTTAATGTGTCACAATCTTAAAAACCCGAGCACACTCAAGTATAGACAGAGAATCCAAACTTTAATAAAGATGGGTGACAAAGATAGGTGAAGTAACATTTTTCATTTCTATATTTTCCCTTTTTCATTTCTATATTTGCCCTTTTACGGCCAACGTGTTTACGCTCAGGGTGCGTTTGGTTCACGGAATGGAATCTCATACCTAGGAGTAGCACATTACTCTAGAATGGGAATGTTATTATATAATCGCATTCCCATGTTTGGTTAGTTGGGAATGAGTAATAGGATTCCTCTAAACATTCCCAAGAACTTGTTTGGTTGGGTGAACGAATATGATTCCTATATTATGAAATTCTAATACTACCCTTCATCAACATCTTCTTTCATCAACATCTTGGAAAAGGGACTTCATCAACATCCTCTTCCCAGAATTGAAGGGGTTTCCCTTACGTTAATTGATATTCCCTTCCCTTTTTCTTCAGCAACACCATACTAAAATCTCGTCTTTCACATGGAGAGATCAAATCAAGGGTTAGCCTTCCAATTGAAGGAAGGCATTCCATAAAAAGTACATTAAAGTGAACGAAGGCAAACCAAAATAAATCCAAAATGCATTCTGTAATCGATAAATTAAAGTAAGAAATATAAAAATAAAAATTCAGTGATTGAATGAAACCCTCACCGCCACCATTCTCGATGTGACGACGCTTGGCCTCTCCACTGTGATGGAGTCGCTGAAGATGCAGGAAGCGATCTCCTACGCGAACAAACCAATCCCCACTCCCACCATTCGAAACCCCACCACCCTTGGCCGAGTCCATCTCTCCCTCGATCATCCCATTTTCTCTTTCAATTCTTGAAAAACCTTGTTCGACTCGTCAAGCTCCGCCACGTCGCCGCCTATTTGCTCTCCCTCGCCGGCAATATCACTGGAGTTCCGTCACCAACGATCAAGTTGACGGTGAGGTGTGAGAAGAGCAAGAGCAGGTTTTCTCCTTTTTTTTCCTGTAAATCGTGATTTGGGGATTGAGAACAGGACATGGGATGTAATAATGAATTTGTTGTTTGTAAATGCAGGGGTACGCTAGTCATTACGTTTTATTATAAAACCCAAACCTGAGAATCTCACAGCAATCCCACTCCAACATGGTATTTACTTACCCACCTTTTGTGGGAATCTTGACTCATCCGGAATGAAGCTTGCTTGGAAATGTGTTGGTCCAAAACAGTGGAATTGGGGGATGGAACCCTTTCCCAAGAATGAAACCCCCAACCAAACACTGCCCCGGGGTGGATCTTGGATCTATAGTGGTGCGACGACCATTGGATACCCTCTCTCTCTTTTTTTTTTTTTTTTGGATAATATATGGCTTTTCATAGTGGAGGAGTAACTCCTCTTCCTATCCGCTCACATTATATTATGTATCTAACAAAACAAATGAAAATTTATCATATACATGTATCTTTATATTATATTGTTATAGAAATGCATTCACGTGTCTATGTATATATATTTGTGTTCAAATAAATATAATTATGTATTTACATATTTGTGTTTACGTGTTCATGTGTCCATATCCATATATCTATATTTTTTAAAATTAACAATAACATGTAGTAAAATATAAGTGCGAGGGAGAAAGAGTTCCTCCTCCTCCACCACTATGAGAGGCCAAGCATTGTCCCTTTTTTGGTTTTTTTTTTTTTTTGTGTTGTTGTTTTGCAGCCTACTTCTACTCATTTTCTGCGTTGTTTCAATTACTTTCAAACTCTCAAATCCCTAATATCTCGAATCACCATCAGTCCATCAACGCCTAGAGCATGCCCTCTCACTCTCTCTCTTATCCCCTCTTCCATATCTCTCATCCCTTTTCACACTTCGGGCATATCGCATACAGTGGATCATGGATTCACTGTGATCCAGTCAAGTTGAGCGGTCATCTGTGGATCCGCTCATCGGCCCTTGCTGGCTGGAGACAAGCCCTTGTGGATCCCCTGGCCTCATCAAGCGTCGACAATACTACAGTGAGCCTCTCTCTCTCACACTCGTGTGTTTTTTTTTTTTTTTTTTTTTTGGGGGGGGGGGGGGGGTTTAAGTAGAGGAGAGATTGAGTCAGGACTTACTGATCGAAGAGAAGCTTCTCAGCCTTCTCTACGCCGTGTGTGGAGTCCGCCAGCAGATTCACCACGTCTTCTTCTTTTTGGCCCTCTGATTCTTCAAAAACACAGCAGAAACAGAGATTACACAATACTAGCAATAAAAGAGAAATTTATATTTCAAACGGGAAAACCACCTAAACTCCTAATGGTGCGTTTGGATGAGGGATTTAGGCTAAGTTGGGATTTTAATGCCAAATTATTGCACCAGCAGTAGATGCCGATGAGATTGAAATCTCATCTTAGCCCAAATCCCTCATCCAAACGCATCATAAAGGATTGGCCAAGCTGAATTTTGAGAGAATTGTGGGAAAGGTGGGAATTTGTGGTGCTCATTTTGAAGAAGTTGTATTTAAGAAATACTTGTATTTTGCTCCACATTTTGAAGAAGTTGTAATTAAGCATGGTTACAGTGAAGCAAACCACATATATTGTTTTGTGTGGTAGCAAGCCCTTATATTTCATTCAATATGTACTTTCAATAAACAAGATAGCCACCTTTTACTACTAAATAGAATCCCCTTTCAAACAACAACACATTTTTTTTATATTTTATATTTTTATATTTTTTATTTTATAAGAATAGATCACAAATGTTATGTGGTAAAAAAATCAGGATTGTTTTGAAATTCCATAATTTTGACAATTGTATATAGGAAAGTATTAGAAGAAGGGAATGTAAGATTTAATTTGAATTTTAATTAAATCATTAAGTGGCCCACATGATTTTGGCACATATGGTAAAGTGTTTTAGGTTTAATAGAATCCTTAAATATACCTATTATGTGATTGGTCAATAGAAAAGTTGTTTCCTAATATTACTCCTACTTTGATGGGTAAGTGGAATCATGGTAACCTTGTTGTATTTTAAGTATAAAATAAGTATTTCAAAAATCAAAGGTTTTCATAAAAGAGTTATGTACTTGAGTGTGATGACACATTGTCCCACATTGGAAAAGTAAAAGAGTTTTAGTGGGCTTATATAGTATTTCACTTATTGTATACGGTATCATGTGGAAAGATGTAGGGAGTCCCCACGTGCGCATGAGACGAAGCCCAATCGAGTGATTTGCGGGATTGGGGTCCGAAAATTGACTTAGTCGGGCGCGTCGCGAGCGTACGACGTGCGCGCAGGGGGGGTGCAAATCCCGGAAAATTGGCTTCACGTGTGCGGGCGGGATTGCCAACTGGGTTATCCACTATTCTTGTAAATGGAGAGTGACCCGTATTTTGCCAACTGGGTTATCCACTATTCTTGTAAATGGAGAAGAGTTATACAGAGCAAGACAACAATTGAGGCAATCTTACACCTATCTAGCTTAGTTGCGTTTGTGTATTATAGTTTTAGTTCTTTTTTCTTCTTTCTTTCTTTTCTTTTCTTTTCTTCTTCTTCTTCTTTTTTTTTTTTTTTTTTTCATAACAGATTGTATTGATCAAAGAAAGAAATAAAAAAAAATTGGACAAGGAGTCCAACCAAAAAGCCAAACACAGCAAAAGGCTAAACACTACCAAAAACCATGCTAAGAAGCACAAGCAACCCTCTCCAACAAGATGAGAGGCAAACCAAAACCAACTCTAAAACACCTCAAGGAGGGTAAAAAGAATTCCCATTAGCTCTACTTGTATTATAGTGTATAGTTATGCACATCAACTAGAGGAAACATGTACAGTAAATTATTATGTCATGTTTTTTATAAATGTGCTATTTGCGGTGAAATTGGGTCATTATGTTTGGAATAGTCGGCCCACAAGTCCTCTATATATTGTCTTGATATTTTGTCATTATTTGATTAATTGATGTTTGTGATAGAAAGAAAGGATTGTCTTTTCTAAATTCCTATCCAAGTAATTTGTGCCCGTAAAAGCTATATATATTTCTACAATATACTTGTATCAGTGTATGTTACAATTTTTGAATTATGTGATTTACTAGACGTGACAATATTTATGAAGTATATTTATTATACCCGTATGATTTTGTATTAGGCTTCCACGGCCAAAATCTTCACCTAAGGTGCTACGAATCAAATATATATATTAATGATTATTTTATATTTTATCATAATGAATAATGGCCTTTATGTACGGACCTGTGTCCAATTATGTTTCTTGACAAAATTAAAATTACAATATCTATGCCATTTTAGCTACACCTGTAATTGGTTATACTATGTGTTGGAATCATGTGTTTCCAATTTATGAGACTTACATGTGTCAGAAAAAAATTATATATTTATGATTATGTTCAATTTATGTGATATAATTCTAATTGCCATGATTGCATGTATTAGACATGATATAAGGTTATTAATAGCATAATGTTTTTATGTTAGCATGTTAATGTGGGTTAATAATTGAATACTTATAGTTATATCCTTATGTGTAACCTTTATCTCAACACTTATTTTGGGATTATTGTTGATATATATTGTTGAACTAATGTTTATGCATGGTCATTATTTCCATTTTGAATCTATATTATGATATGGTTCGATGACCACTACGGTGGCTCAACTGGAATGACACATAGATATCAAATTAAATTATTGAAATTTCATACCTATTCTCTGGTGTTAATGATAATGACCTTGCGAATCACAATTCTTTAATCACGAGAATATTAGTTTGGCCCAAAGGTACATCACTTTTGATTGATTATTGAATTAGAATAGGATAGTTAGTGGGTATTCGCGGTTGAGATGGAAAGGATACATAAAGGTAACGGACCTACTTGATTATGAATATCTTATCAATTAGTCCTATTAGGTGAAAGGGAATCACCATAATTGTTAATAGTTTATCCTAAGAGTAACCCAAAGGTAGAATCACAGTAACACTATTTATTGTTGTTTGAACATGTGCTTTATTTTGGCATTATTGTCCAATTATTGATAAATCAAAGAATTAATGTAGTGAGCATGAATTTTATGACGGTGTCAATTCCTATTACGCTACATTCGTATTCTATGTCTATTTCAATATTGAATGGAATAAATTTCTCAAATTAGAAAGAATAGGTTTAGTTTCACATCAGTGTATTGGATCTTGATAGAGCAGTGAATTTGAGAAACCATCTACTCTTACGAGTACAAGCAGTGCGGAAGATAAAGATTTTCATGAAGCATGGAAATATTAAACAGACTAAGCAGTATGTTTATGCGGATAACTGTAGTGAATATCATTAAATCTATACTTCCTAAAAATGATAATGTTATAGAATTTCTTACTAATGTGAAAGAACGTTTCCGAACTGTTAACAAGTAGTCTCTTATGAGGGCACTGATGGTTAAGCTCACCCCCATGACGTTTTGATAGTTTGCATGGGATACATAAGTGTATCCTTGTAATGAGAAATTAGATTACTTAAGACTCTAAGGCTACTATTTATGTTTCCAATACGATGTAGTGATTTCTTATGACCCAAACCATAAACCTAAATGAGAATGTTTTATTCATGGGAAATTAGGTTAAAGCTCCTATTGAAGCCATTGGGACTTATTGTTTATATTTAATATTAGTTATCATTTTGATTTACCTCAAATATTTTATGTTCATCATGTTTTTAGAAAGTTTGTTTCTTTCTCTAAACTTGATCTTAATGACTACTTTTAAAATTTGGGAATAAAAGTTTCGGTTTGTGCAGGAATTCCTCTATTGTCGGTTCCGGTATTCTTAATGGTGATTTTTATAAATTAAAGTTTGATGATCAATTTATTGAACTCTTTTTACTCTACATCCTAATGTTAGTATTAAATGTAGTCTAATGAATGAAAATTCCTTAATCTTGTGGCATAAAAGACTAAGATATATTTCTAGAGAAATATTAGAAAGATTAATAAAATATGGGACTCTCTTGAGCGTAGATTTTATTGATTTTAGTTTGTGTGTGAATTGTATCAAAGGTAAAAAAACTAAACACACCAAGAAGGGAGCCACAAGATGTATACGGCTTATTGAGAAAATCCATATAGATATGTTTTTAGGCCTTCTGACGTTCCATCTTTTAACGGACAAAATAATTTATCACCTTTACAGATGATTTTTCACATTATAGTTATATTTATTTATCTTAAGTAATGGATGCCCTTGAAGTGTATACTACTAGGGTTGAAAGGTAATTAGAATGAAAGGTGAAAATCATTAGAACAAATTGAGGCGTAAATATTATGGAAAGTATGAGAATCAAGGTAATGCTTAAGCCTATTTGCTAAACTCCTTGTTAATGTACTCGTACTCTTATCGACATGATTAGGAGTATGTTAAGTAATTACATATTACCCATATAGTTATGTGGATGCATGAACTTAAGACCGCTGTATACTTATTGAATCGAGTTCCTAGTAAGACAGTTTCAAAAACCCCTTTTGAACTGTGGATTAGAGGAAACTGAGCCTAAGACACCTGCATGTTTGCGGTTGTCCAGTGGAAGTTAAAATTTATAATCCACGTGAAAATGAATTGGATTTTAGAATGATCAGTGTTACTTTATTCATTACCCTGAAAAATCCAAAGGGTATAAGTTTTACTGTCCTAATCATTGTATGAGAATTACAGAAACCGGTAATATTAGATTCATTAAAATGTGAAATCAGTGGGAGTGATAAACCATGAAATGTAGTTATTCAAGAGTTAGGGTACCAGTACCTATAGCTTTAAAGGGAATTGTTGTTACTACAGTTGTTGAATAACATAATAACATTGGACAACAAATTAATGAATATCACTCTATAATAAGATTGTAACCAATGAAGAGATGGTAAAAGAACCACAAGAATAGCATTAAGGAGATCCCAAAGGTTAGAAAGCTTGCTATTTCAGATGATTTTGTGATTTATCTACAAGAACCTAATTGTGATATAGATTCTAGTAAGGATCCAGTTACGTCTTCACAAGCCATAGAAAGTATTGATTCTACTAAACGAATTGATTTTGTGAATGATGAGTAAAATTAATGGAGCAAAATGAAGTGTGGGATCTCATTGAATTGCCAAAAGGATATAAGAAAGTTGATTGCGAATAGGTCTTTAAGACCAAACTCGACATTAAGGACAATATCAAACAATATAAAGCTAGACTTGTTCTCAAAGATTTTACTCAGAATAGAGGCAATGATTATAAAGAGACCTTCTCCCTTATATGAAAGAAGGGCTTACTTAGAATTATTATGGCATTAATAGCTCATTATGATTTAGAGTTGCATCAAATGAATGTGAAAACTGCTTTTTTGAATAGAAGTTTAGAGGAAGAAATTTATATATATAAACCTGAAAGTTTCTCCATTAAGAGAAATGAACACTTGGCTTGCAAACTTAAGAAATTAATATATGGACTTAAATAAGATTCCCGACAATGGTATATTAAGTTTATTAATACTATTATTTCCTTTAGATTTAAGGAAAACACTATTAATTTGTGTATATATCTAAAGGTTAATGGGAGTAAGTTCATATTTTTGATTTTGTATGTTGATTACTTTTTGCTTGCCACTAAGGATATTAATTTATTGCATGAAATCAAGAAGTTTCTTTTTAAGAACTTTGAAATGAAATATATGGGTGAGGCAACTTATGTGAATGAAATTGAAATGTTCCAGGATTGATAACGTGGATTTTTTGGGTTGCCTCATAAGGCATATATTGAAAGAGTTCTAAAGAGATTCAAAATGAAAAAAATTGTTTTACTGGTGATGCCCCTATTTAGAAAAGGAATAATTTCGGCTTTATGTTATAACCACACAATTAATAGTAACAGAAACAAATTCAAGGAATTCCTTATGCTTATGTAGTAGGACGTTTAATATATAAAGGATTACATGCTCACATTAAAGAGATCTGATAATCTAGAGGTGATTGGCTACTTGGATTCAGATTTTGTTAGATGTGTTGATAGTAGAAAGTCCACTTTTCGTTATTTGTTTCTATTAGTTAGAGGAGCAATATCATGGAAAAGTGCGAAGCAAACTATAACAGCTACATCTATTATGGAAGCTGAATTTGTGACATGCTTTGAGGCCATAGGTCATGGATTGTGGTTGCGGAACTTCTCTCAGGACTTGGGTTATCGACTCTATTGCCAAGCCGCTGAGAATTTATTGTGAAAACTCCACAGTTGTATTTTTCACTAAGAACGACAAGTATTCTAATGACATCAAACACGTGGAATTGAAATATTTTGTCGTTAAAGAAGAAGTTCAGAAACAATAAGTGTCAATAGAACATATAAGTATACATCTTATGATTGCAAATCCATTAATTAAGGGGTTATCTCTAAAGATATTAAATAGCATGCCAATAGAATGAGTCTTAAACATAGCCCATAACAATTATTATGTTATTTGTAATGGATTGCTTTATGTTAATTATGTTATGTGACACTTTGAGATATCATTGATGTGTTTTTGATAATTCCTGTTCTAATTGTGTATATACATGTATGAAAATGACTGAATGATAACAGGAATAGTCTCTATTATAAGAAACATTATTGTTAGACCTTTTGAATGCACTTCTCATTTATAGATTGTATTAAGCAGGTCGCTAGTGTTGTGGTACATGGAAGGAATTAGGTTGCATAAATGATGTAGAACCACCATGACTCACATTAGTGGGTTGTTTGATTACAGTATTATGATGACCAAATTAAAGTAAAGGTTGGATACATTTTATTGCGCGCTTAACCTTATTAGACCTTAACGCAAGTTATCATCTAGGCCAAATGGGAGAATGTAAGATTTAATTTAAATTTTAATTAAATCATTAAGTAGCCCACATGATTTTGGCATATATGGTAAAGTGTTTTAGGTTTAATAGTATTCTTAAATATACCTATTATGTGATTAGTCAATAAAGAAGTTGTTTCCTAATATTACTCCTACTTTGATGGATAAGTGGAATCATGGTAACCTAGGAAGCTGGTCCTCTTCTACCTATAAAAGACGTTATTGTTTCCCCATCAATGACTTGTCTACATAATGTAAGAAGGGGGTCAAGAGGGAGAAACATTTTCCTTCAAGTCTAAGACTATTCAGAAAAGAAGATTGATCGCACGCACGTGAGGTTAGCGATTATGGATCCGAGTACGTCTATTACTTTTATTTATTTTTCCGTTTTATGTATCTATGAGAATCATGATAGTTCTAGATCTTGGCTTGTATGTGATTGTTTATAATCTAACAATATAAAGAAATCTTACAGGGAAACTAAACAAGCAACCAAAGTATAGAGAGACTTACCATGTTTCAAACGCCCATGCTCATGAAGGGGATTCTAGCTTTGAAAGGTAAATATTAGTTTTGGTTTTTGAATTGATGATAATGATGTACCAAGACAAGCTTACTTCCGAATTTTCTATAAGTAGTAAACAAAAAAAACAAAAAAAAAAAAAAAAAAAAACCTTGATTCCTGCTATATGATATGATGATTGATATTAGGACATTTCACCAGCCACTCCAACCATAGCCTAAGCAACAAATAGAGAAGAAAATATAATTAGCAAACAATTAGGGAAAATCCTTCTCAAAAAGGGAAAATAGTACTCCCTCCATTCCTAAATTATTGGCCTCCTTTCTTTTTTGAGATGTTTCAAAATTATTGTCACATTTCAAAAGTCAATGATTTTTTTTCTTTCTTTTTTTATTTCATTTCTTAAAATATCCTTCAAAATGTATTTTCTCTTTTTCCAATGTTTGGTACACGTGAGGGCAAAATGGGAATGTCAAAACATATATATTTATGTGAAAGCATTTAATAGAGTTTCTTAAAAAAGCGTGTCTTTTCAAAAGGGACAGTCAATTAGGAACGAATGGAGTAATTCAATAGAAAATCGAAATATATCATTCCATGGAATCTTACATAACAAGCTTTCTACATCACCAGCTTCCCTCCCATGTATCCATAAGTATTCTTATGTGTGATAAATCCGGTAAGTTTTCTATCGACTTGCAATTAGATATGTCCAACAATGCTAAGGATTTCAATTCCCTAAGTCCTCGAATCTCAGTTAGTTTCTTACAACCAACAACAAATAATTTTTCTAAATTTTTTATGTTTGACAAATCAGGTGATTTTTCAATCAACTTGCATAGAGAGAAGTCCAAAAATTTTAAGGATTCTAGTTCCTCGAGTCCTTGGATCCCAGATAATTTCTTCCAACCACGTATTGTTAAATTCTGTAATTTTTTAAGGTTTGACAGATCCAATGACCTTTCAAGTGATATGCACCATGACACGTCAAGACTCTCCAAGGATCTCAAAGCCCCAAGGCCCTCAATCATAGCTAACTTCTGGCATCCAGAAAGGTTTAGTTTTTCTAGCATTTCTAATTGCCATAAATTAGGTAATCCTTCCAAAGAAACGCACATTGACATGTCCAAACTCTCCAAGGACTTCAAACCCCCAAGGCCCCAAACCACATCTAGTTTTTGGCATGCAGAAAGGTTTAGCTCTTTTAGCCTTCCCAATTGTGATAGATCAGGTAATCCTTTTAAAGAAAAGCACCTTGACAAGTCTAGTCTCACCAAGGATTTCAAAGCTCCAAGGCCCTCAACCACAACTAACTTCATGCATCCAAAAAGAGTTAGTTTTTCTAGCCTTCCCAAGTGTGATAGATCAGGTAATCCTTCTAAGGAATCACAACATGATATGTCCAGACTCTCCAAGGATTTCAAAACCCCAAGGCCTTCAACCACAACTAACTTCTGGCAACCAGAAAAATTTAGCTCTTCCAGCCTTCCCAAGTGCGATAGATCGGGTAATCCTTCGAAAGAATTGCAACATGACATGTCTAGACTATCCAAGGATTTCAAAACCCCAAGGCCCTTAACCATAACTAACTTTTGGCAGTTAGAAAGGCTTAGTTTTTCTAGCCTTCCTAAGTTTGATAGATCTGGTAATCCTTCTAATGATACACACCTTGACATGTCAAGTTTCTCCAAGGACTTCAAAACCCCAAGGCCCTTAACCACAACTAACTTCTGGCATCCAGAAAGGTTTAGTTCTTCTAGCCTTCTTAAGTGTGATAGATCAGGTAATCCTTCCAAGGAAACACACCTTGACATATTCAATTTCTCCAAGGACTTCAAAACCCCAAGGCCCTCAACCACATCTAGCTTCAGGCATCCAGAAAGATTTAGTTCTTTTAGCCTTCCCAATTGTGACAGATCAGGTAATCCTTTTAAAGAATCGCAACTTGACATGTCTAGACTTTCCAAGGATTTCAAAACCCCAAGACCCTTAACCATAGTTAACTTTTGGGAACCAGAAAGACTTAGTTTTTCTAGCCTTCCCAAGTGATAGATTGGGTAATCCTTCCAAGGAAACACACCTTGATATGTCCAATTTCTCCAAGGATTTCAAAACCCCAAGGCCCTCAACCATAACTAACTTCTGGCATCCAGAAAAGTTTAGTTCTTCTAGCATTCCCAAGTGCGATAGATCAGGTAACCGTTCTAATGAATTGCACCTTGACATGTCCAGTCTCTCCAGGGATTTCAAAACCCCAAGCCCCTCAACCGCAACTAACTTCAAGCATCTAGAAACATTTAATTCTTCTAGCCTTCCCAAGTATGATAGATCGGGTAATCCTTCTAAAGAATCACAACATGACATATCCAGACTCTCCAAGAATCTTAAAACCCCAAGGCCGTCAACCACAGCTAGCTTTTGGCATCTAGAAAGGCTTAGTTTTTCTAGCCTTCCCAAGTGTGAAAGATTAGGTAATCTTTCCAAGGAAACGCACCTTGACATCTCTAGTTTTTCCAAGGATTTTAAATCCCCAAGGCCCTCGACCACAACTAACTTTTGGCATCGTGAAAGGTTTAGTTCTTCTAGCCTTCCCAAGTGTGATAGACTAGGTAATTCTTCTAATGAAACACACCTTGACATGTTGAGTCTCTCCAAGGATTTCAAAACCCCAAGCCCCTCAACCACTACTAATTTCAAGCATCCAGAAAGGTTTAGTTCTTCTAGCATTCCCAAGTGTGATAAATCGGGTAATCTATCTAAGTAAACACAACATGATATATCCAAACTCTCCAAGGATTTCAAAACCCCAAGGCCCTCAAGCACAACTAACTTCTGGCATCCAGAAAGGCTTAGTTTTTCTAGCCTTCCCAAATGTGATAGATCGGGTAATCCATCTATGGAAACACACCTTGACATGTCCAGTCTCTTTAAAGATTTCAAAGCCCCAATGCCCTCAACCATAGCTAACTTCTGACATCCAGAAAGGTTTAGTTCTTCTAATATTCCCAAGCATGATAGATCAGGAAATCTTTCCAAGGAACCACACCCTGACATGTCCAATCTCCGCAAGAATTTCAAAACCTCAATGCCCTTAACCATTGATAACTTCAGGCATCCCAAAAGGTTTAGTACAACTAGCATTCCCAAGTGTGATAGATCAGGTAATCCTTCTATGGAATCGCTCCTTGAAAGGTCTAGTCTCTTTAAAGATTTCAAAACTCCAAGGCCCTCAACCATAGTTAACTTTTGGCATCCAGAAAAGTTTAGTTCTTCTAGCATTCCCAAGTGTGATAGATCAGGTAATCCTTTTAAGGAATCGCATAATGACATGTCTAGCTTCTGCAAGGATTTCAACACCCCAACACCCTCAACCATAGCTAACTTCAGGCATCCAGAAAGGTTTAATTCTTCTAGCATTTCCATGTGTGATAGATTAGGTAATCCTTTTAAAGAAATGCAACTTGACATATTCAATCTCTTCAAGGACTTTAAAACCCCAAGGCCCTCAACCACAACCAACTTGTGGCATCCAGAAAGGTTTAGTTCTTGCAACATTCCCAAGTGTGATAGATCAGGTAATCCTTCTAAGGAAATGCATGTTGACATGTCCAGTCTCTTCAAGGATTTCAAAACCCCAACACCCTTAACCATAGCTACATTCCGGCATTCAGAAAGATTTAGTTCTTCTAGCATTCCCAAGTGTGATATATCTGGTAATCCTTCTAAGGAATCGCAACTTGACATGTCTAGTCTCTTCAAGGATTTCAAAACCCCAAGGCCTTCAACCACAATTAACTTCTTGCATTTAGAAATGTTTAGTTGTTCTAGCATTCCCAAGTGTGACAGATCAAGTAATCCTTCTAAAGAATCGCAACATGACATGTTTAATCTTGTTAAACTAGGGGGAAGATTTGGTAGAGACCGAAGCTTTTTGCAGTGGAATAAATTAAGGCTTTGGAGGCAAGAAAGCCCATAAATGATTTTTGGTAGGCTACAAATGTTGGTACTATCCAATATCAAGATCTTCAAAGAGGATAGTCTCCCAATACTATTAGGAATTTCCCCTTGCAACTCAAAACAAGTTGAGGCATTTATCTCTTCAAGCTTCTCTAAATTTCCAATAGCATCAGGTAACTTCGTTATGGCAGAATGTGAAATGTCAAGCACTCTCAAATTCCTTAGATTCCGAATTGATGGGTCAATTTGAGCCAAATATTGACAACTTCGAAGAATCAATATCTCTAAAGTTGAAAATGTGGAAAAGTCAGGAGTTCTGATCAAGCAAGAGCAATTCGATAGATCCAAAACTTTTAACTTTTTTGCCATCTGTAAAATATCAAATTTTAAATTTTAAAAAAAAGAAAGAAAAATTCAATTTCGAAGAAGTTTATGATGTGATAAAAGAAACAAAATCAAAGATGTTCTACAATACCTTGATTGGATTCCAACCCTCCCAGTTGTCTGTGATTTTGCTATTTGATAAATCGAGGATGACTAAATTCTTTAGATGAAAATTGGTTGGCATAAAATTCACTGGGCATCCACGCCACTGAAGCCATCTTAACTTTGAAAGAAGATGCTTAAAGTCTCCAGCAATGTGTGCATAATCAAATTGGAGAAACCTCAGATTTGGTAGTTTCCCAAATTCCTCATTTGTAAAATAGTGGCTATCAGACTCTGTTCCTTCTATATTAAAGTCAAGATGGAGAGCTTCAACCTTTTTTGTTCCTTGCCAATAGAAAATTTTAAAATGGAAAAAAAAAATTAAAAATGAAGAAGATCTATGGAATTCAAAAAATAAATAAATAAATAAATAAAAAGATTTATGAATATTTAGGATTATGAGGCTCCACTTTATTTTTATTTTTTTAATAAAATAATGAATCTCAAGCATCATAAGATCCTTTAGCAACCCAACTATGTTGTCACCCTAGAAGACCCCTCAATCATGTGCTCAAGACCACATTTATTAATTAAATAAAAGAGAAGTAAAAGAAGACAGAAAGGAGAAGGAAAATTTGGTGTTGGTGACTTATAAGATGTCACAATCCAGCTCACAACCAAGAATAATCAAAACCTAAACCTATAATTAGATGACTTACTCAAAATGTATTGTTGACCAATAATGAAAACAGTTTCACAATAAGGGCACCTCTCTCTCTCTCTCTCTCTCTCTCTCTCTCTCTCTCTCTCTCTCTCTCTCTCTCCATCCAGCTTTTATTTGGGTATACTCAAAGAACGTGAGACTAACCCTAATCTACCCCAACCTCAACCCACCCCATTTCCTCTATCTTGCAAATTTTGTGTTGGGGTGTTTTATTTTTTTATTATTCCATCCTTTTTCTTTTGTGACCTTGAAAGTATAAGTTTTATGATGCCAATGTAGTAATATAATCCCCATGAGCATCCACATCAGTTTGTAAGTGAAAAAAAAATTTGTTTGTAAAGCATTTAATTTCATAATTACATGAATGCGGAAATATGAAAATATGTTGAGGCTGAAATTCATAATGCACTAGGATCTTACCATTTGTCTCTCTAGTATGTCAAACGCTTCCTCATGAAGCCACAATCTACTACGCTTCCCCAATTCAAAATTTTCCCCACGAACAATTTGCCTACCAAGGTCTCTAAGTTGATCATGCATCCACAACGTATTATCATTTTCAATTTTCACGAGGGACATAAGAACAAGGACATTAATCCCATTTGTTGGATAAAATTTACAGTCTTCCCACATGTAAAATGGGTTTCTTTTATCCTCTCCAATGAAAAAACATGCAATATCAAGGAATATTTGTTTTTGCTCCTTGTCTAGTGCATTGTAACTTATTATCAACCATTCCTCAACTTGCTCATTAGGTATTTCATTCAACTTCATTAATGTATCTTCCCAAAATGCTTTCCCCTTACCCAGTAAAAGGGACCCTATGATCTCAAGAGCCAAAGGAAGCCCTGCAGCAGTGGATACAACTTTTCTTGAGAGAATATCATAGTCTTTTGGAGGAAAGTCCATTCTGAAGGCATGATTACTAAATAGTTGAAGAGAATGATTAGGTTCCATCAACGAGGGTTCGTACTTCCCATCCACTTCAAGTCCATCTAGAACATCTTTGTTTCTTGTTGTAATTAAGATCCTACTTCCTAATCCAAACCAATCACGCTTTCCTACAAGTTTTACAAACTGAGACTTTTTATCCACATCGTCAAGAACAATGAGAACTTTCTTTCTCCAAACTATGTCTTTGATTATGTTGATTCCTTCATTAACGTCAGCAATGTCAAGTTGTTTCCCTTTTAGGATCTTCGAGATAAGTTGATTTTGCAGATTAACAAGATCCTTTTGTTGTTGTGAATTCTCTCGAACATCCGCAAGGAAGCAACAACATTCAAAGTACTCAGACAGTTGGTTGTGGATGACCTTGGCAAGAGTTGTCTTACCAATACCACCCATGCCATGGATTCCCACAATTAGTACATCATTGGAGTCAACATTTAATAATTCCATCATTTTGTCTACATGATGACCAATTCCAACCAAGTTGTCATTTAAAATCATGTAGTTCTTCTTTAACTCTAACAAAACCTCTGAAACAACCATCTTTACAAGTTTTCCTTGATGCCTGCCAAATAAAATGATGATTAATGGGAAAACAAGACATATATAATTAGTGCCTCAAACGAAAAATAAACATCAACACAAGAGATTTAATATTGAATTTTATATTCTTGTATTCAATTCATTGTGGATATGTAGGACAGAGAATAAAAGTGATGGGAAAAAAGAAAAAAAAAAAATACTACTATACACATGGATCATCCCCCACTTTTCTTGCTTAAAGTATACATTTAGAATATCACTTCTACATTGGTAATCAGCTCCTGGTTCTAGGGTCTAATTCTCCTAGTTATTAAAGAACAGACAAGTCTTTCCATACATGGAATAGCCCCAGCTTTACTTGCAATCATAGTTAGTAAAATACGGTACGGGAGAATACGGGACGGCATATATACGAAGTACAATTTGGTTTTTCTTGACAAAACTACAATGAAAAATTCAGCATAAAAATATGAAAATGGAAAAAAAATACAAATACGAGCATAGACAAGTATAATACGAATTTTAATTAAAAATTTGAAAACAAAAAATACGTGAATATGTTATGTTATTTCATTTACTATATCTCTATTAATCACTATTTTTATATTGTTTTATTTAAATAATCATAAAATATTGTTAAAAAATGAATAACATATGAAATAATAATCAATATTATTATTTTATTTTGTTTTATTGCTTAGGAAAGAGCAGGAATTTAACTAAGAAGAGGACTAAAAATTAATAAGTATGTAAGCCTAGATCTATATACATTTTCACATTTCCATTCCGTAAATTATTTTATAGTTTTTGTCCAAAAGTCATATGAAACGTAGTTTGTATAGCAAAAGAGTAGATACAATTATCTAATCTTTAATTGACCCAAAAAAAATTATATAAAGAGATAAAAGATTACAATAGAAAAATTATATATTAGATCTTGATTTAATTTGCCCACGTCAACTGGGCAAATTAAAATACCCTGCATTCGTCATGCCTTTTTTCAGTATTCATCAATCAGTTTTGCTCTTTGATTTAACTTTAAAATCGATCTCCTGAGTTGGCAATTGAAGTAAAATTTTATTATATCTTAGTGACCTTTTTATGTTATTTTGATTTTGAGCCTATACTAAGATGTATCTTTGCAAAAATTTTACAAAGTTCAGTAAAATCTAATAATCATTATAAAATTTGGGCAAATTATATCACACCATAAAACAAGCAGCAAGTTTGCGCGATGCACATACTTGTGAGAACCATGGCTTTCTTGGGAGTCTAGCTTATTTTAGGGGTAATATATAAGAGAACGACATTTTAAATAGAGTTTTTATGGAAAAAACCATAGTGTCTACTTTGGAGAAGGCGTGGCTAAAAGTCAAATACACTTAGGGGCTTAGGGCTAGTTTCTATTGTTTTATTTTTCTTCTTCTTCTTCTTTTCCTTTTTCAGCTGATAAACTTGGGGCTAAGTCTTGACTTGGAAAGTTCTGGCTTATTTTATTAATTAATTCAATCACTAATTTGGCTTATTTTATTAATTAATTCAATAAAGAAGAGGATAATATAAAGAAGAGAATACTAACATTTATAAAGGTATAAAGAAATAAACAAAACCTAACCTATGTTAAGACTAGGGCTCAAGTGAGTGGCTTACGTTCCCCTTAGGAAATCAAAGTCCATGTAATTCGGAAGGGGAAAAGGCTTGTCTTTCATAAAAAATACCATCGAAGAATCCACAAACTCATATTTTGAGAAAATGGTTTGATTTTGGATAGAAAATCAACTTTATTTAAAAGTTTGGTTTGCATATAGAAAAATTGATATTATATGAAGACAAAAGGTTTGGCTTTGATTGAAAAACTTAGCTTTAGGGTTTAAAGTTGACATATAGTTCACGTATTTGATGTATTCTATAATATACTTATATTGAAATTAATACTTTTAATTGTATTGTTGACAAGTCGACTCTTACTATAAACATCAACAATACTACTTGCAATATTTAAAATATCTTGATTCTTATCTTTATTTTGTTAAATCAATATCTAATTTATAATTTTTCTATTGTAATCTCCTATCTAGCTCTTTAAATAATTTTCTTTGGTTTATTAAAGATTAGATGATTGTATCTACTCTTTTACTATACAGACCACGTTTCACATATTTTAGGACAAAAACTATAAAATAATTTAAGGAAAGGAAAAGTGAAAATATATATAGATCAAGATTTACGTACTTATTAATTTTTAATCGTCTTCTTAACCAAATTCATTTTTTAATAATATTTTATTAAAATTGATTATTATTTTATACCTGATTTATTTTTTAATAATATTTAAATAAAACAATATAAAAATAGTGAATAATAGTAATATGCTAAATAAAATAACGTTACATACTCGCGTATTTTTTGTCCTGAATTTTTAATTAAAATTCGAATTGTACCCGTATATGATCGTACACTAAAATTTCAGGGGTGATCTGCACTTTACAGTTAAACGTTTTGACTTTTGATGAATAGGAAATCCTAGAGAAGAAGACATATTACCTCCTCAGGTTGAAAATTCAAAGAGTTAAATCAGAGGAATCATTGTAAGAGAAAGGGTGTGGTGGTGTATCTATGAAAAACTTCGCTAGTGAACTCCAAAAGTGTGAGTTTGGCTTCTGAAAGCGGACCTAGATTACAAACGAACCACTATAAATATTGCCTGTCTAGTGTGATTGTGCTAGCTTTTTTTTATATTTGCGCCTTATTTTGCTCCATTTTCATATGCAATATTATGCTTGACGTATTGGATTAATTGCTTGAGTTATTATAATGCATATAAATCATTTATGCATGAAGTCAAAGTTTATTGAAACCACATCCGGCCACTCGCAAGTATTTGATTTAATTAATTCTCTTGGTTGATTTGTTCCACATATATAAGAAATTAATTAAATATTTTTTTTATTAACAGCAAATAAATTTTGTTGGAAAAACAAAGAGGATTGCAAGGGCGTACAAGAAGTCCACTTACAAAACAATGATAAACCTAAATTACAAAACTAGGTAGTAAAAATTAATTTCCAATCACAATGATAAACAACGGAATTCTCTCAAAAGCCTTTGAAATCGAAGCCCGAAAAGAAGCAAGAAAATATACTTGATCCCACAACCCAGCAACCAATTCTTTATTTTCTTCAAAAACTCTAGCAATCCCCTCCAACTAAGTGACCCAAAAAACAGTTAGAACTGTGCATCTCTACAAAGTAAACCCGGCCTCTTATCTCCCCCAAAACCCTAAAAAACAATCTCAAACATCTGTGTAGATGAACCCATAGAAACCCAACACTCACCACTAATCTGGAAAAGTCTGCCACAATTTGCCAACCACTCGACAATACAAAAAAAGATGGTACGTCCACAAACCCTTCCACCTCTCTACACATGATGCATCATTAAGGATGACAATAAAGGAAAGGTCTCTCTTTTGAAGCATGCCATTAGTATTAATCCTCCTATGGGAACTGACCATATGCATGCAAACGCCTAAACCTTTAGAGGCACTTTAGCTTTCCAAATCATTAAAATATGGTGAAAAAAGAGAATACGAGATCCTCAACCAGGATACAAAAGAAAGATTTGTAGGGAAAAAAAAAAAAACCACTTGAAGAATGGCCTAACCATCTTCTCCCATTAATTAGGAACTAAATATCTTAAGCAAACTCCATATATAAAAACTAAAAATTAAAATAATAAAATAAAAGGGTTACCAAAGAAGAAAGTACGTTCAGTGCACCCTATCATTTAGGTTTTGAAAAAACTTAAAATCCCAGTTATGAGGAAAAGAAGAAGAAACCAAAGAAGAAATACACATATTATGCGCCAACGACAAACTATACAGGCGGGGAAAAAAGTAGAGAAAAACTCTCCCCCTTTAAAGACACCTTCCCAAAATCGAATTTATCCCATTTTCCTACAAGAAAGCTAGTAGAATCCAAAAAACGAGATAAACCTTGAAAAATGAATTTCCAAGGACATCTAGCTGAAGCTCTGCCATCCATTTAAGAATTTGAGCCATTATCATGGACCCTGTACTTGCTCCTAATTATAGCATGCCATAAAGAATTAGGCTCAGAAGGAAACCTCCGTAACCAACTTTCGATTAAAGCAATATTCCTTTCATTAAGATTACCCAAGCCAAGTCCTCCTTTAGTCCTTGGTCGAGAAACAACTTCCCAACTAAATAAATGATCCCAATGCCATCCTCACCTACCTTCTCCCAAAAAGTCACTCATCATCTTTGCTAATTTCTTTGCAACACTAACGGGCATTCTAAAAAGAGACAAAAGTAAATTGGAATGCTATACAAAACAAATTGAACTGAAATTAACCTCCCTCGCACCTTTTGGAATTAAAGCTTTCCTCTATCCATCTAATATTTACTCAACTGTATCAATCATTAGGCTCCAAAAGTGTTCAGATCATATGTTTCCCCCCAAAAGAAGACCCAAATAAGTCAAGGACCACTTGTCTATTGAACATCCCAATGAGGCAGCTAGCCTATGACTTTTATTATTATCGCAGTTGAGACCACTAATATTGGAGCTCTTACTCATATGGTCATATTAACTTTAAGAACCAACAATAACTCAAAAATCTACAAAACCGATTATAAATTCAAAAACTTAGACTCATCACCACCCCCCCCCCCCCCCCCCCCCAAAAAAAAAAAAAAAAAAAAAAAGTTTCTTCTTTAAGTTGCAAGTGAGATTAAGAGACCTTATCCCTTCCTATCTCAAAACCACCAACCAAACCCACCTTCTTTGCTCTATCCATAAGCCTTCCCAAAATATCCACAACTAGTGTAAACATAAATGGAGAAAGTGGATCACCCTCTCTCAAATCCCTAAATGCATTAGAAGTATTTCCTAGCTTTCTATTAACCACTACAAAAAAATTTGTACATGACAATCATCCATAAATCCAATATCTCCATCTCTCCCCAAAACCTTTCTTTTTTAACGCAAACTCCCAATTCACATGATCATAAGCTTTTTCAAAATCTACCTTAAATAAAATTCCCTCCTTTTTCATTGACCTATACTTTTCAATCTACTTCTCTGGCCAAGATTTGACGTCCTCAACAAATATACCGTGAGACTGTATAGTCAACCATTCTCAACCTTTTAGATAGGACTTTAGCCAAAATCTTGTACAATGAGGAGACTAGACTTATAAGCCCGAAGTCCTTAATTTTGAATGAATCACCTTTCTTAGGAATAAGACAAATAAATGATGCGTTAGTGTATGTATTTACCACACCACTATTGTAAAAATTTGCAAAAGCTTTTAGGAAATCTCCCTTAACAACCTCCCGCAATCTTGAAACATAGCCGGTGTATATCCATCCAAATTTGGCTCCTTATCCCTAGAACTTTTATCTTAATCTCTTCCATTTCTAAAGGTCTCTCCAGCCTCAAAGCACTAGAAGTGCCAATTAAACTCCACTCCAAACCCTCTAATCTTGGCCTCTCCACTCCATTAGAAGAGTACAATGAGGAAAATTAATTAAAAATTTTATTGGCAAGCTGCCCTTCCTCCTCAACCACCAATCCATCCTCAATTTCCAGTCTCTTAATTAAAATTCCTTTTTATTTTTCCATTAGCCACTTTGTAAAAAAATGTAGACACCATTTGATTGTGCTTTTTAAAGTATCCTTTTTACTTTTGAAAGCAAAAGGTTAAAAAAGCAAAAAGTAGTGCTTGGTTATAGCTTTTAATAAGTACTTTTTAATAAGTAAAAGGCAACCAAAAGCAAAATTTTGCTTTTAATCAAAATGCAAATAAACATTGCTTTTAAAAGCAAATAAGTAATTTTTAAAAAATATATTTTTTGACAATCCATAGGCACTTATTTATAGAAAAAAGTAAGTGAAATTATGTTAGCCAACATGGTTCTTGCTTTTATAATGAAAAGTAAAAGCAAAAATAAATTTTGCCAAACACTCTTTTGCTTTTATTGCTTTTACTTAATAGAAAAAGCTATAAAAATAATATAAAAATAATAATAATAATAATAAGATTTTTTCTAAAAAATATCTTTTAAAAAGTGCAACCAAATGGTGCCTGTATTATTATCACATTCATTTAACCATTTCCTCTCTGAAGATAGTTTCCTGAAATTTTTCCTTAAGCTCCTTTCTCTCCAATTTAAGATCATTATTCGTAAGAACCCCTCCGAAATATGATTGGACTCATCAATTCTTTTAGAAATAGAACACTTCAACTCTCTAATATCTCCAAAAACTTAAGAATTCCATACCTTAATTTTCTGTTTGATCTATTTCAACCTCTGCATAAACTTATAACCCTCCCAACCCTGAGTTGAACATTTATTCCACCAACTTCCAAGACACTTTTTGACAAATGATGCTCTAACCATATGTTCTCAAGTCTGAACAGAGTAGGACCCTAATTGGAATGACAACTTTCTAACAGTATGGGATAATAATCCGAGACTACCCCAGATAGTGCGTCCTGAGTAATATTTAACCGATACGAAGAAACTTCCAAAAACAACATCTAATGCTGACACGTTCAAAGGTTAAGCATTTAAAATTTGAAATAGTCCTATTTAACCTCCCTCCCTTCCAAGACAAATGATAGTACCCTAAGGCCACTCAAAACAAGATGGCCTCAATTAATCCATAAAAATTGTATTAAGATGGTATTATCCATTGAATGGTAGAAATATAGGGAAGTGGATGATCACATGCAATATTTAATTCACAATATCATACTCAATTTAAATGTAAGAGAGAGAGAGAGAGAGAGAGAGAGAGAGAGATTATATCTCTAAGTTCGTGAAGAAATGAAAATCCTACATAGTTTCGCCTTGGCTCCACTGTGATGCATTAGAGTGCCCTCATGAGTTCGTTGATTTCTCGTTGGATGTCTCATTTGAGAAGTCGCAGGGGAGAACTGTTGGTTGGTAGTATCTTAAGGATTGAGGGAATCCCTTAAAAACGCCGCCCAATTTGAGAGAACCTTTGGATATTCTCAAGCTGTAGGAAAGAACCCTCCTAAGAACATCGTTGGTTGGAGAAACCATTGAGAACCCATTCAAGATTAAGGCAACCTCCTTGAAGTTTTTCCAATTGAAGAAAGTTTAAATGTTCTTAGAGATTAAGGGAACCTAATACTAACACTGCTGGTTTTACTGCCTCTGGAGTCTAGATCCAAGAAAGAGCTTCTTTAAGAGTTGTCAGCAGTCAAAGATATCTCCTATATAGCTAGTCAGCTAAGTTTGTCACTCCCTCTTCAGAACCGATTACATGCTCTGGAATCAAAACCCTGTAAGAATCTCGATTCTCTGAATTTGGATTCTAAGTAAGATGGAACCTTGTAATGGAGGAGGAAGGAAGGACATGACATAAACCCCCACCCCCAAACTAACCTCTTCTTAACGTTAACTGAAATGTAAATCAAAGCAGATTGGCTTAGTTAAATACTACTTAAATACTAGATACTTTCTTTGAATACAAGTATAAAATTAAAATTAAAAAGGTAAAAGCATGGTCTTTCTTTTTCTATTTCTTTTTCTAGATTAGTGTGGCTTCTCATAAGAACATTCTTTACACTTTCTTCTTCTTCTTTTTTTTTCTTTTTTTTTTTTTTTTGAATTGTTTTATAATTTTAACAAATTATAAAATTTTACTTTAATTTTCTCTACAGTTTCATCCCACAAATATCGAGGTAACACACTATATATAGATATATATATATATATCTATATATATACAGCAATGTTCCAGTCAGCTGTAGCTGACTTAAGGGTATGTCAGCTGCAGCAATCTCATCCGTCCATTCAAATTAAGTAGGATCCAACGGCTCAAACAAAGAGACCCAAATATGGATCTCTTCACCCTGGATCCTTGATTTGACCTGCAATTCTCTCTTCTTCCTCCTCACATCTCGTTCAAATCTCAAAAACCCAAACACTCACTCACAACCAGTGACTCCTCTCACCGCAAAAGCCCCTCCATTCATATCTGAAAAAATCCCACGCTCTCTATTGTCGCCACCGGTGAACTGGTGCCTCTTCCTCTCACCGCCAAACATGAATCAACACTCTAAATGAAAAGTTTCATTGGTTAAATGATGGGAAAGAAGGAAATCAAAGGGCAATGGATCAAAAGACAACAACATCACAACTTGTTATGCTTGTTAAAGAAATGATAATGTAATAGGCTAGACACGGCAAATCTGTCATCATCAAGAGATCTAAAGCTACATGACCGCAACAAAGAGCACAATATTCTATTCTCTTATTACTTTTTTTTTTTTCCTTTTTGATAAGCAATTCATTAGAAAGAAATAGAAGAAAGCAAAGCACTGGTTCCAACTCCATATTTGGCGATGAGAAGAGGAGGCACTAGTTCGCCAATGGCGAGAATGGAGAGCGTGGGGTTTTTTCAAATCTGAAAAGAGGGGCTTTCGTAGTCAGAGGAGGAGGGGCTTTCACGATCAGAGGAGGAGAGGTGGTGAGAGGAGCCGACGGTAGTGAGCTTCGTGTTTGGTGAGGAGAAGAGTAGTGGCAGTGAGTGGGTGTTCTGAGTTTTTGAGATTTGAACGAGATGTGAGGAGGAAGAAGAGAGAATTGCAAGTCAAATCGGGGATTCGGGTGAAGAGATCCATATCTAGGTTTCTTTATCTGAGCTGTTGGATCCTACTTAATTTGAATGGACGGATGAGATTGCTGCAGTTGACATATCCTTAAGTCAACACGTGTCGATATAAGTTATATCAGCACCAAGCATTGGGGGTTCTACCCCGTGCATTGGCCCAATGTACCCTCTAACCCATTAATGCATGAAGTGCAACCCTCAATGCGAGTGTTGATATAAGTTATAACAGCAATTACTGACCTAATCATCATATATCTACATATATATATATATATATATATATATATATATATATATATATATATATATATATATATATATATATATAGAAATGTAAATTTATGGATCAAATACTCCCCAATCTCCGATTAACTTGAAATTTGGCATGCATGACGTGCATGACAAGAATATGTAATCTAACGATTGTATTGGCGAAATATAATTTCTATAGAAAGATATTGACGAGTGTAAGTATAAAAATTTTTACATTAGATGTCAATGGAATTCTCCTATATATATATAATTTTGATCATGTGTGGGATATCCCGAATATCCTATATGATCACAGCCATCCGTAAACGACACGTGCGCACTCGTGAATGCACACATGTTCATGGACAACCATGATCGAACGAGATACTCGGGATATCGGGCACATGATCAGTGCTCTGTGTGTGTGTGTGTGTATCTTTGATGAAGTGCAGGATATCTCGCATACATGGTCTGAATGATCATGGTTGTCCATAGATGACACGCTCATGTATGTGAATGTGACTCAACCACACGTTGTCCCACAGACGGCCGTGATCATCCGAGATATTCGCACGTAATTAGCCCATTAGCTATATATATATATATTATTTCTAC
This sequence comes from Liquidambar formosana, assembly GCA_039720395.1. Lineage (NCBI taxonomy): Eukaryota > Viridiplantae > Streptophyta > Magnoliopsida > Saxifragales > Altingiaceae > Liquidambar > Liquidambar formosana. Next base: position 68,331 of record JBBPBK010000308.1, read on the forward strand.
AAACACATCCTCCACACCCCAAACTTGTGACTTTTCTATGTTAACACTCTTCCTCGATTGACCTCACTCTCACCTCCGCCCCTACTTCCCCTCCCACTTCATGTTTCTCTACTTTCAATTAACAATAATCAAAGGTCAAACGCAAACTCTAACAAAAAAATTACTTTATCGATCCTGGTGAACCATTTTATCATTCTTCCACCAAATTTTCCCAAAACATCATTTAACCCTTGAAACATCACATTAAAGCTCAAAATACTTCAACATAATCAATTGAGTAAGAATCAAAAACCAATTCATGCATATGGAAACCTCCAAAAATAAATGGTACAAAAATGGGTGTCTAAATTACCCTCTTGAAAAAAAAAATTTAATTAAAGGCACATGAGCATCAAAAAAAGATCTAGATCCACAATATGGTACGTCATGTTAGGCTGTGTAGAGCTTGGAATTTTTTGTCCAATCTAGTCTGCAACACTTTTTATACATACCAAATGCACATACGCACTTGTGGAATGCATATAAGAGCTTTTGGGATGTATGTACGTATATAAATGTGCGGCGGACATGTTTTATGTAACCCGGAATATAAGGGTTTTATTATATTCTCTTGTGTGTGTGTGAGTGCCGTCTTTGTGAGTACTATTTCTGGGTGTGAGACCCCTTTGTATTGTTCTTCAAGACATAGTGAAATCGCTACAACTCCGTGGACGTAACATGAGTTTGGGTAAACCACGTAAATCTATGTTGTCTGTTTGCCTTTGATTTGTTTTTCGTTTTCTTCTTTATTTTCGCATCTCACCGGTCGTAGAAACAGGGTAGTTTAACCCTAACAACTAGTATCATAGCTTTAAGTTTGAGTGGGAGAGATGGTCGGAGAAGAAGGAAAGGCGATAGGAATTGAGAAGTTTTTAATGGCATAGGTTTTGGATATTGGAAGATGCAGATTGAGGATTATATCTATGGTAAGAAATTACATCTGCCTCTATTAGAGGTAAAACCAAATAATATGAAAGAAAAGGAATGGAATCTTTTTAATAGATAGGTACTAGGAATTATTCAATTAACTCTATTAAGATTAGTTGCACAGAACGTTATAAAGGAGAAGACTACCAAGGGTCTTATGGTAGCTTTGTCTAGTATGTATGAAAAACCGTCAGCTAACAACAAGGTGCATTTGATAAAGAAGTTGTTTAATCTGAAGATGGCGGAAGGTACCTTGTTGCGCAGCATCTAAATGAGTTCAATGCAAATGTAAATCAATTATCTTCTGTTACGATTGATTTTGATGATGAGATTCATAATTTGATTGTTTTAGCTTCTTGCCAAACAGTTAGGAAGCCATGAGAACGGCGGTGATTAATTCTATAGAGAAGAATAAACTCATATATAAAGATATTCGATATTTTATTTTAAACAAAGAGGTTTGCATGAGAGATGGGAGTGAAATCTCAGGTTTTGGTTCTGTTTTAAATTTCGAGATAAGAAGTAGAGCACAGGATAGAAACTCCAATCGAAGTAAATCAAAATTTAGAAGAAGAGGTAGAAGTAAATCTAAATCTAGATTATAACCGGAATGCTAGAATTGTGGCAAGACTGGTCACTTTAAGAAGAATTGTAGGGAACCGCAGAAGAAAAAGAATGAAAACAATGCTACAGATGCTATGAAAAAAGAATTACAAGATACCCTACTCCTTTCTATTGATAAGCCCAATGACTCTTGGGTTTTGGACTCAAGAGTTTCTTTCCATACTATTGCACCTGGAGAAATCATGGAGAACTCTATGACAAGTGATTTTGGGAAGGTGTATTTGGCTGATGGAGAAGCCTTGGATATTGTGGGCATAGAAAACTTTCGCATTAAATTGTCAAATAGGTCTATGTGGTTGATACAGAAAATACGACATGTTCCTAAGTTGATGAAGAACTTGATTTCAATAAGACAACTTGATGCTAAAGACATTTGTTGGTAGTACTTGGAAGATCACAAAGGGAGCCATGGTAATGGCTCATGGAACAACAACGGGTACTCTATACATGACCTTAAGTGTGAGAAATACTATTACAGTGCTTGATGCAAAAGTTTATACAAATCTATGGCATCGCAGGCTTGGTCATATGAGAGAAAAAGGGATAAAAGTGTTTTTGTCTAAAGTGAAACTACCAGAGTTAAAATCTCTTGATTTTGATTTGTGTAAAAGCTTCATTCTTGGGAAACAAAGAAGAGTTAATTTCTTAAAAGGCGGCAAAACTCTAAAGTCTGAAAAGCTAGGATTGATACACACAAATCTATGGGGAGCTTCTCCGATTGCGTCTCTTAGAGGTTCGCAATATTACATTACATTTATTGATGACTCAAGATGAAAGGTATGGGTTTATTTTCTGAAAAATAAATTTAAGGTATTTTAGACCTTTAAGAAATGGAAGACCATGGTTTAGATTAAAATAGGTTTGAAGGTGAAATGTTTGAGGTCAGATATGGTGGAGAGTACATAGATGGAGGGTTCAGAGAGTTTTGTACTGCTCATGGGATTAGGATGGAGAAGACTATTCCCAGACACAACAGCAGAATGGCGTAGCTAAGCGCATGAATAGAACTCTCAATAAGTGTGCTAGAAGTATGAGGTTGTATGCTGGTTTAAAAAACATTTTGGGTTTATGCGGTTAGCACACCGACTTGCTTAATAAACCGAAGACCGTCAGTTCTCTTAGATTGCAGAATACCTAAAGAGGTAAGGAGTGGAAAGAAGGTAAACCTTTCTTACTTGAAAGTTTTTAGTTAATTATCTTATATTCATATTGACTCTAATGCTCACAGTAAACTAGATGCTAAGTCCAGAAAATGTTTCTTTATTAGCTATGATGATGAGGCTTTTAGTTATCGATTTTGGGATAATCAAAATCAAAAGATCATCAAGAATAGAAATGTAATTTTCAATAAAACAAAGATAAGTCAAAGGCAAAATCTGTTGTTATAGGGTAGAGCTAAAGAAGTTTGAGTTTGTTAACTTAGATGAATTTTCTAAGAACACAGTCTAAAGCAGGAGTCAGGATATTAATGAGAATGTAGACCAACATGTAGAATAGTGTACACCTACAGGTGCTGTCCAAAGGTCTTCAAGAACATTAGACCTCCACAACTACTCTCACCATCTCTATTCTAGATTTTATTTACTAATAGTGGTGAGTTGAAGAGTTAAGATGAAGCTTTGCAAGTTAAAAATTCTAGTAAGTGGGAGTTAGCCATGAAACATGAAATGGACTTACTGATGACGAATCTGACATAGGAACTAAGTGAACTATTAGAAGGGAAGAAAGTTTTACATAACAAATGGGTGTACAGGATAAAGGAAGAACATGATAGTAATAAGCGTTATAAGGCCATATTAGTTGTGAATGGGTTTTAGTAGAAGGATGGTGTTGATTACACATATTTTCTCTCTAGTTGTGAAGCTGACAATTATTAGGGTGGTTCTAGGAATTGTTGTTGCAAATAATCTACATCTTTAACAGTTAGATGTGAAAACATCATTCCTTTATGGTGATTTAGAGGAGGATATTTATATGCATCAGCCACAGGGATTTGCATTGCAAGGAAAGGAGAATCAAGTTTACCAATTGAGAAAGAGTTTGTATAGGTTGAAACAAGTTCCAAGACAATGGCACAAGAAGTTTAACAACTTTATGTGTAGCACCGGGTTCGTGAGGGCCAGATAGACCATTATTGTTATGTTAAGTTTAATAGCTTATATCCTATTACTGTTGTATGTGGATGATATGCTCGTCGCAATAGATTAATAATCTCAAGAGGTAGTTGTCAAAACAGCTTGTAATAAAGGATTTGGGTGTTGCAAAATAAATCCTTGGTTTGAGAATCATTAGAGACAGGGTCAATGGTATACTAAAGCTTTCACAGACATAGTATATGAAGAAGGTTGTCAGTCGATTTAGCATAGATGGAGCTAAACTAGTGAGCACACCATTGGCTAGTCATTTTAGATTAAGGATCAGTCACCACGGATAGAGCAGGAGCAGGCCTACATGAGTAGGGTTCCTATGCTTCATCTATTAGAAGTTTTATATACAACATGGTCTATATAAAACCAGACATTGCACATGTAGTGGGAGTAGTTACATGAGTAATCTGGTAAAACAGCATTAGGAGGTAGTTAAATGGATCCAGAGGTATCTAAAAGGCACTTTAATTAGATACATCTCTATGCTTGACAAGGGTAAGTTTAAAACTGCAACATTATGTGGATGCTGATTTAGCTAGTGATGTTAATAGCAGGAAGGGTTAGGGATTGTGTATACTCTAGGTGGTACAACTATGAGTTAGGCTTTTAAGTTGTAGAAGACTGTTGCTTTCTCTACTGTAGAAGCCAAGTATGTAGCCATGACTAAACGTGGAAAGGAAATGGTTTGGTTACAGGGTCTCTTGGATGAGCTGGGTAGGAAGCATGAATGGGGTATTCTACACAGTGATAGTTAGAGTGTTATTTTTGTTGCTCAAAATCCGACATTTCACTCCAAGATGAAGCATATACAGTTGAAATACTACTTCATTCATTCTCTTCTCGATAGTGGACAATTCATACTTGAGAAGATTCGTGTGATTGAGAATCCAACTGATTTGTTGACTAAGGGTGTCACAATTGAGAAACTGAAGCTGTGCTCAACTTTAGTCAGTACGGTCTTCGAGCTTGAGGACAAGTGGATGAGTCGTTATTGCGATGGTTACTTTTTTTGGAGGCATGTGGTGTTTGGTGTTAGTGATTGGACCAGTCTCTAAATGGGAGATTGTTAAGCTATGTGTGGAGCCTAGTGTTTTTTGTCCAATCTAGTTTATAGCACTTTTATACCAGTCAGGTGCACGTACGCACTTATGGAATGCACGTACGATTTTTCGGGATACGTGCATGTGCGACGTAATTGTTTTATGTAACCCGAAGTATAAGGATTTTATTATATTCTCTTGTGCGTGAGAGAGTGCCGTCTTTGTGAGTTATGTTGCGGGGTGTGAGATCCCTTTGTATTGTTTTTCACGACATAGTAAAATCGCTACAACTCTGTAGAGTAGCTCGAGTTTGGGTGAACCATGTAAATCTGTGTATTGTCTGTTTGCCTTTGATTTGTTTTTTGTTTTCTTCTTTATTTTCACATCTCACCGATCCGTAAGAACTGGGTAGTTTAACCCTAACAAGTCATACTTCATAAATCAAATCTAATAATGTTTATGTTGATTTAAAAATTTTAGCAATTTGATCTAAATCTATAGTTAGTGTGTAAAATCAATTGACGAAATCACGTATCTACACAACTAAATTGAATAGAATTATAAAAAGCACATATGGGAAAAATCAACTTAATTGATTTTTATTCAAAATGATTAATTTTTATCCGTTAGAAGTTAAAGTAAAATTCAACAATAAGTTATACTCCCTCCGTCCCTCAAAGATAGACCATTTTTGAAACTTTTTTTTATCCCAAAATGTTTGTCCATTTTGAAAAGTCAAATCATCAGTTTTTTTTTAACTTCCTATAATACCTCTTGTTATTTCAATAATTACTTTCAACACAAAAACCAAAAAAAAGTCAGAGGGTATTTTAGGAAAAATAGAGTTTTATAAATGACAAGTCAATGAAATAATGATTTTTCTTAAACTGTGTGTTTTGGTAAACATGACCTATCTTTATAGGACGGATGAGTAATAGATTCTAATTTTCCTTGAATATTAAAAGTAATATAATTGAAGAGGTCAAAAGGGAGAGATTTGATTTCAATGTTCATTTTAGAAGTTTCAGGAGAAAGAATGTTGATTTTAGGATTGAATATAATATCCTAAAAAAAAGAAATAAATTTGTTTTTTCAATCCACAGAATCTACCAATACCCCTTAACTATGGTTGTTAAACCCAGAACGAACCAGCCGGTCAAACGAGTGAATCGGTGAACTAGACAATTATCCGGTCATGCCGGAATAAACTGGCTAAACCAGTGAAAAATTAGCTAAAACCTCTGCAAACCGGGACGGTTAAAGCGGTCCCCTATGTGTATTCCTGTAATCACTTATTATGTGCATAGGGACTTGAACAACAAACCAAATAACAAAGGAAGCACCTAGCACCACTAGTCCACGACTTTGGCTTGTGCTTTATTCTAAAATATTGTATATATAAAGGTTTTAAAGTACAAAGCAAATAAATGTCAACTAAATATATTTAAAATAATATTTAATTGATAATACCAGTTCAACTATTGATCTAGCAATTGAACCGATGACCCAATGACCCGGCCTCCTCATCGAGTTGATGTTCGATCCAAATTTAATAACTATATTCCTAACTCACAAGAGTCTACCACTAGACTTTACTTTTTTTTTCTTTTTTCTTTTTTTTATAGGACACTAGACTATCTTGCTACTAGCTAAAAATGAAATAACTTAGCAAAAAGATAAAAAATAAAAGCTAAAAAATGAAATAATTTATTAACCAATAAATAAGAGCTCAAGAGTAGCTAATGAATTAGAATCACATCATTGAAAGGGTGCAGTGTGCGGACAGATGCCCACATTGAATGAAAGATAAAAAGTTCTCATTTACTTCTACTTGGATTAGAATAACTATATTTTAGCTCGACTAATTTGTCATATCATTAGAATAGTGTGACCAAAATGAATGAAGGGAGCGAATGAACGAGTGTCGAGCATTTAGGAAAGAACTAAAATGCATGCCCAGAGGCTGAAGGAATACACTTGCATGACTGACATAGGACACAGGGACACAAGTTTAATATAAAGGTCGCATGTGTTATCATGAACATGTGTCTTCTCACGTGTCTTTCATTACTTTCAACACATTTGTAGTCCCATGTCCCATGTGTTATCTCTAATACATGCTCCCATGCTCCACGTATGTTAGCAATGACCATACCTTGGGGCGGAGGGGGTAGGCGAGGGGTTACATCACCCTCGACTCTTTCTTTCTTTCTTTCTGTTTTTTTTTTCCTCTAGCGCTATGTTTGGATAAGGAATTTCAAGATGGAATTTGCTTTTGAGATAGAATTTGTAAAATTTTTATAAGAATGAGATGGACAAAATCATTTTAAAAATTTTACAAATTCTATCTCAAAAGCAAATTCCATCTAGAAATTCCTTATCCAAACATAGCACTACTACTGAATTTTGAAATTTTAAAATTTTGATTATTCAAAATATTTTTTTAATCCCTATTAAATTTTATTTGGACCTTTTTGGTTTTTGAGTTTGACCCTTAATTTATGAGTTTGACCTTTAATTAATTAGAATTAATTTTTTACCTTACACAAACTTGATAACAAAACATTTTTTTTATTTTTCGCTAAACACACATTGTTCCTCTCTCTTATCTTTGTCATTAATTCAATAATTTTTTGGGAGAATGACAAAATGGTGGTTAAAAATAAAATTAATCCAAGACTTCTCTATTTCATTCAAAATAATGATAATGAACTTTAATTTCCAAAAGAGGGGATTTAGGTTTAATGTCTTTTATGCTCTTTTACTTAATTTTTTTTGCACCCCACCTAAATTCCCTCTAGTCAAACCCTCCCCCTCTCCTAATTCTTGGTTTTCTCATCTTCTCTTTACTTTCACAAAAAAACAACTGGTTACGAAAGTACCTTTTGCATATTGAGTTGCCAAAGAAGAAGTCTTGAGAATCCGACATCAGCACCAATTTTTGGTGAACTAACCAAAGAAGTAAGGAACAACTGATCTTTGAATATAAGATATAAGAATTTCTCGAATTTTGGATAGATGATATAATTAACTCAAGTTGGAAAATTACATTAACTACATTTTTTTATTTTTTTTATTTTGATATTAGTGTGAACAAATTATACAGATCTTCTCTACTTTTTACTAGGTTCTCTTAGCGTAATGTGTTTTGGATTGAATAAGTAAATTATAAATTTTGAATTACATGGGTTTACTATCTTTATCCCCCCCCCCCCAAAAAAAAAAAAAAAAAGAAAGAAGGGATTTCAATACTTTCATTTCTTCCCTTTTCTTTTTCTTTTTTATTTTGAAAAAAAAATTATAGCTATTAATTTTTAAGAAGTAGTCTTTCAATTTGATTGGATACATTTAGAGAATGTGTTTCAATCCTATCTACCAAGAGAGTATTTCAACATTAGTTTCCCATAATATAAATGATTATTATTTTACTTGAAAATAAATATGATACTCCTTCTGTCCCGCAAAGATGGGCTATTTTTGCTATATTTTGTCTTAAAATGTTTGTCCATTTTGAAAAGTCAAATCATAAATTTTTTTAACTTTCTTATATTACCCTTTATTATTTCAATTATTCCTCTCAACACGAAACTGAATACCAAGTAAAAGAGGATATTTTTTTTAGAAATATTGAGTTTAACAAATGACAAATTAAGGTAATAATGGTTTTTCTTAAATTGCGTGTTTTGTCAAACTTAGTCTATTTTTGTGGGACGAAATGAATAGCTTTTTGAAATTATTGTTTGGGATCTTTTGAATTCGGAGAAATGAGAACCTCATGAAAGAAAGGGTATTTTAGATGAACTAATAGAATGATAATTATTGGATGATAAACAACAAAACCCCTCTTTTAGAAATTAAAGTTCATTATCACCTTTTTTGAATAGAATATGATAATTTTCACCCTTTTGAGATTTACTTTTATTTTGAAATACCATTTTGTCGTTCTCCCTGATTTTGTTTATATTGTGATTGTCAATTAGGAAATTTTTTTCAAAAGGGAAAATTTTTTCAAAAATATTTGTCACTCTTGACATGCAAGGCTAATTTCTTTAACTCCGGACCACCATACTAACTGACTCTAGTTTCAATACATAAAGAGTGGTAAAGATTGAATTACCCCTTTGTTTGTTTCTCCAATTCCCATCCCTTCAAATTTCCGACCTCTGTCAAAGCATCCTTCCATCCCTGGATAGTTTTTTCATCGAAACGCTCCTCGTGTTGGCGAAAGGCCTCCTCGTAACTCCCAATTTGATGTCGTACATCAGACGGCTCGACATCGTAGAAAATAGGAAAAATCTTTTGTCCTCTTGTTGCCTGGCATTCGACCATCTGGACGAGCTCGAGTAGGCACCATTTACTAGAAGCGTAGTCACTAGAAAAGATTGGGATGGAGATTTTCGAATCCTGGATGGCTTTGAGAACCTCAGGGCCGATCTCTTCTCCTACGCGAAGCTCATCATCGTCCCTAAAGGTACGAATAGCGGCATCGACAAGATCGTTGTAGAGGAAATCGGTGAAGCCGAAGCGAGTGTCTTTGCCTCTGAAACTCAAGAACACTTCGTATGCCCCTCCTTCCGATGAAGAGTTCGCAGCAGGGTCGGCGCCGGCACTTGCGCTTCGTATTAGCTTCTTCCTATTTCCCTCGTAATCCATTTCCACAATTCTAGGAGCTCAGCTCTCTCTTTCTCTCTCACTGAAGAAATTGAAAATCTTCGGTTACACTATGCTTTGGATTGCTTTGAGTTATTGACTTTGAAGAGACTTGCAGTTCTCCTTACACATCTTCCTCGATGCCTTGCGGTCAGAATTTTCCAATTTTAAAATACTCCGTCGAATGGGTGACAAACTGACGATTGCTGATAAGTTTCTAGGAAGATTCCGTACGATGTGACGCTGTAGGCCAGTGGGGCAGATTCGGATTTGCTCAAGTTGAGGGGTTCAACCGGATACTCAAGTTGCCATGGGATTTCTGCCACGTGGACACCCAAGTTGCCAACCAAGTCTAGGCATCGCGCCTTCTAAACCAACCCCCACCCTCAACAAACAAATAAACAAAAATAAAAAATAAAAAATTCATGGAATCTAGAAACTCACGATATAAAACGAGGCTATTTTGAACAATTTGTTCTAAAGATAAGATTTTATTTAGAATCATAGAATTTACTTTTTATTTAGAATCATAGAATTTACTTTTATCCATAATTTCTAGTGTCAACAAATGAATATTAATGGTTTTTTATAAACTTTAATCCAAAATCAAGTGAAAAAAAATATTCCAAGTCCCTTTTTTTTTGCTTTGCTTATTGCTTGCTTTTTGTAGCTTTGCACACTTTATGTGGGTTGTTTATGAGCCTTGATCCTTTGCTTGGGTGATTTGGTACTTGGGTTTCTATAAGATTGTGACACGTCAGCAACAAGAGCATCAAACGGCTAAAGAAGCAAGAGATGTAAAAACGATATAGAGGAGAGTCGTTTGGCCCAAGCGGACAGCGTTAATGCCGTTTGATTTAAATTCCGGCCTGATCCCCGGAAAAACCTCTAAGACCTCCTTCCACCCTCCCTTCAACCTCTCTCTCCTCTGTCTCTTCAAATCTCTATCACATTTAAATCTTTAAGGCTGAAGCTAGAAATCTACCCTGTTTTATTGATGCAATTAAGCAAAAATGGTTGGAACAGCTTTCGATCAAGTTTGTATCTTCTATTTTTAATGATCAACATAATTGGCAGTTTTTTATGACTACGGCAGGGGCTGTTATAGATATTAATTTGGAGCCTTTTTTATGCAGGACAACACACAAAGGGAGGGGGGGGTAATACACGATTATAGAGCACAGACGAGAGAATAGATTGAGAAAATAGAGAGAATAGTGAGAGAGAAAGAAGAAGAAGGGAGGAGGGAAGAACCCTAGGCTTCACATCTAAGGCTTTGCTTGGATTCAGCACCAAACACAAGTGGAAAACTCCATTTTAATTCATCATTAGCTGCTGAAAACATCTTAGTTGTTGCCTATAAATAGGCTACAACCACAAACCCTGAAGCTAAAAGGAAATAAAATAAGATAGCACAAAACACCCTACTGCCTAGCCGAAAGTGAAGGCTGCCCAGCCGAAAGTGAAGGCTGTGAGTGGCAAACAAAATCCTAGAGCTCCCCCATGCTGAAAACAGACCTACAAATTGCAGACCTAGAAGTTGTAGATTGTGGGTTCTCCATAAAGCCTAAAAACTATAAAATAGCAATAAAATATATAAAAGCTATAAATGGAGGAGTGGAATTTTGCAAGTGGCAGCACTCCTTTGCAGCTCTTTTGAAGAGCTTTGCAGCTTTGTTGAATTTTGCTGCCCTTGTTTGAAAAGGGCATATGCTGCCCGCATCATAATCCCGGGTGAGAGAAAAACTCAACCACGAGTTTGATCTTTAGAGTGAGGTATTGCATGTGCCATATCCAAATGAACAAATACTTTGAATAGGTCAACTTCTCGAGTCATTAAAACAACTCAACTTCAAAGTACTCAACTTGATATAAAATCTTTAATTTGGCAAATAGTTTAATCAAGTAAGAGTCATAAGGGTCACACGGCAACTCGAAGCTAGTAATTCCAAAAAAATCTATCATCTGGACCTCGAGCAAATCGGATGGATAGGCACTAGAATCTGACAAGTTGATCTTCTAAGGTTGAGATTCTTGCACAACAATTTCATTAACACCCAAATTATTAGCAATAAGTGTAAGATCCACGCCCAAGTCTTTTATTACCTCCTCAAATTCTTCAGAAACAGAAACAATTTCTTGTGCCATAGATTCAATTACTTCCTCCTGAATCTCTAAAGAAATAACATTTGGAGCAGATAAAGATTCAATTGCAAGTAGAGGCTCAACACACAAATTGTCAACTTTAGTGACAACTTCAATACTCAAGTTCAAGCCTCCTACAGCTGGCATGGGTTCATGAAATGAATCACCCTCTTGTTCCATAGGTTTAAACTCATCAATTATTGCTTTCTCAAAATTGGACCTCATGTCCAAAGAAATAGCAGGGGAAGAACTTGTAGAGGAGTGCACTTGTTTTTACTACATGTTAGATTATTGGATTGGACAGGATCCGGTAGTGGTATCGCCTTGTCTGTCTTCTCTGGTTATTAAACTTGGCATTCATGTCTTGAAGGAGTTTCATCATGGACTCCCATAGTATGGAACCTCTTGGAGTGGCTTCCACAAGATTTACACCAGATCTTTCTCTACAAATAGAAGCAACGATTGGAGCATAATCATCTAAAACAGAGCCTAAAGATTGCACTGCTTGCATGAGATGGAGCTTCAATTTATCAACACAATTTATGAGGATTTGTTCCCCTGATTGCTAAGATAGAGATCCAACATTCCCACTCTTCTTCTGTACACTATCCAAGAGAGGATATAGATTGATGCCCCTTTGAGATGTCATTGCTTTACTTTCCTCTAAAACCATAGTCATGATTGCTTCCATGTTGAGAAATATACCAAGCAATGGAATTGAGCAACTGTCAGAAACTGTTGGAACATCTCAATAAGCAGTTTATCACATCCAAGACTTAACATCTTTAGGCATAACTTGGTCCTTGCAACATTGTTAAGGATGGAAAAATATGTGAAATAACATTTATACTCGGGCGATAATGTACCAAATGTTGCAATTATGATTTGAAAAACTTCCTTTATCTGCTTGTCACTGTAAGGAGGAGTTATTACAGTTATTCTCAAAATCTCACAGATGCATAACGCAACTGAAACTCTCACATCGGCATTCGGATGCCTCAAAAGCCTAGGAGATATCAGTACTTTCATTGAAGGCCAGAGTGCATCTTTCATGAACCGAGATGGGAATGGTCCTACTATTGATAAGTTGTATATAAGCTTATTAAGTAGATAACAAAGCTCACCAATATAATAGGGAGGAATTATAAGTTTTCTCCCAACATCTATGAGTAGCTTTTCAAGTTGGTAGTCTAAAGTAATCATCTTTTTTTTTTTTTTTTTTCTTTTCTTTAAAGCTAATTTTCTAATCAAGCACGAGAAATTAATTGATACAATTCTAAATAAACAAATACAAATCAACTAGAAAATAGGAATTGAGTATTCTGGATTAGGATAACCTAGATCGGAATAGTCTAATTTGGGATTAAGATAACCCTGTCCATGATTTTGTCCCATCAGAATAGCCTATCCTCAGTTGGAATAGCCCGAATTGAGTTGAAGATAATTCTGTCCGCGATTTTGGCTCAATTGGAATAATCTTTCCCGGATTAGAATATCGAAATTGAGTCGGGGATAACCTTATCCACAGATTGGATAACAGACTCTAGTTGAGAAGAACATTTTAATCCGTAGTTGGGATAACCCTGTCCAAGGTCTACAACTCTTTATTTGCAACTGGAACAGTCAAAAAGTTGAAAACAAACAGCCCGAATCTTTTTGTTTTAAACCTGATCCACTGATGCTTCTCGAACATAACACGAGGGAGGGAGAGACAGAGATCTCTCGGTGGCGAGGTCAAGCGACGAGACCCAATGGCAAAGGCTGATGGTGACAGTGACGGCGAAAGATCAACGGCAACGGTGAGCTTGGCTCAATGTAGACGATAGTAGCAAGAAAAATCGACGCCAAAGAGAGATCGACGCGTTCTGACTTGCTCGAGTTGAAGGCCTGATGGTGGAGAAATGGGGTCGATGGAGACGGCAATGGGGCTGTGCGTCGGTGGGATCTGATGGGGTTATGGCCGACGACTTGAGAGAAAGGTGGTGTGGTGGCTTTCGACACTATGATCTGGGTTTGGTTTCTCTGAGACTGACGGTAATTACCCAACGACAGTGATGATCGTTGATGATTTCACTGGCGTAGATTTATGTGATGAAGGTTCCGTGTTTGGTTGGGGTTTGGTGTATGGGTTTCACTGTGAAGTTTCGAAGGATTTATGGTTTTGGGTTCTAATGGGTTTTAATTTGCTGGTCTGGGTTTGTGGAGTTTGATGATGATAAAGATGGTGTCACGACGTCAGTAAACCGACGACGATGGGTGGTGGTAACGGTAATGGCAACGGCAACGGGGTTGTGCACCGGCGGTGGAAAGCGACGGCAAAGGGGCTGTCGGCAGTAGTTATCGACGGCAAAAGGATCGCTGGTAAAATCTGACGACAGGAATTTCACAGCGGCTTGATGGCGTGAGGAAACAGGGGACTTCTCGTCAGCAAGGTCTCACGGCGTGACTTGTCGGAGTTCAACAACCTTGATGGCAACAATGGACTTTGATTTGACAACTTAGCAGTGATGATCGACTAAGGGTTTGAATTCAGATCTGGTTTTGGGCTTCTTCTTCTTTTTTTTCTTTTTTTCCTTTTTTGTGATGAAAATGGGGTCTTCGTCAACTGAGGAAAGGGTTAGGTGTTGGCAATGGTGGGGTGATTGGTTGCTAGGGACTGGGTTAAAGGTGGGGTGCGATTTGGATATATTAGGGTTGGGGTTGTGGGTTTTGATTCACTGATCTGGGTTGGGTTTCTTCTCCTCCAAGATATATATATATATATATATATTAGTTGGTACATACGTGCAACTATAAAATAAATATTTTATCAATGGTATATAAATTTATGCTAAAGTGGATCATATAAATTGTCTTTTAAAGAAGAGATTTTTGTGATGGGAAAAAAAAAAAAAAAATCAACGCCAAAACTAATAAATTAATTAAATGTGTCATCAATAACTTAAATAAATATAAAATATATATATAAATTTCAGTTGTACACTTGCCTATCAAAAGGATATTTCTCATGGCTCCGTCGGTGTATATATATATATATGTTTATGTGTATATATATATATATGTTTATTTTTGTAAGGAAAAAGCTAAATAGTTTAACCTTTTTTTTTTAAACTTGTTTGGCTACTAACCTAGGTATGTATTTATTTCAAAGAGTAATAATTTTTTAAAAAAATTATTTCATAAATAAATTGAACAAATAACATCGTGTTTAAATTCAAAAAATAAGAAATAAATTAAAATAAAGGTCATCCAACTCATTGAAAATATTATTCTATGAGTGGGGAAGTTGGGGTTTTTTTATGAAATTTTTTTATAATATAACAAATTAAATGAAATTATGATAAATATACTTATTTTTAAAATTTTCTCAATGAAAAATATGCTTACTAAAATATGGGAATCCTCCTGGGTTGTCCTTTGTTGAGATGATGCTCTATTGACCAGATAAGGTAGAATTTTTAACATCGTTACATATGGGATTTGGTTTTCTTAATGCCAGTTTTGATAGTCTAAGAATCTCATTCGGTTTTATTATATTATATTTTAATAAAAGGTTTTATGTGAGAAAATAAACCAACTCCAAAAATAAATAATTAAATAAAAAGAAAGGTATCCTCATAAAATATTTGTGAATCACGATTTGTCAAAAACTTACACAAAAAAAATAACATAAAAAAATACTCAAAAGTAATAATATCTAACATAACTAAAATAGAACTCTGGCGTTTGCAAGAAATCTTGTAGGTAGGGCATTCAGTAAGAATAGAGGTAGGAGAACCAAAGTTACAGAAATATATGAAGTACTTGACTCACATGGAAAACAGTATTTTCTATAGCAATTAGAACAAATCCTAAAACCCTATATTTCGAAAAAGAAAAGAAGATGAGGGCTCTATTACAATAGGTTGAAGCTATTGTTAATAGAGAAAGTAGAATTTAGAATCTCATTGTTAATAAATAGATGATATATGTTATGAAATAGAGTTAACTTATAATTCTGGGTTTTATTTATTTATACGAATTATAGTTTCCTTAGAATTCTTATTTATGTATGTGTTTTATATTTATATATTTCCTATATATGTAGAAGGATAATTGTGCATTTAAAATTTAAAATCAAGGTATATTAGTCAATCAAAAGTTTTTCTCACATTCAACTTTTTATAGGTAATATATCTATATATATATATGGGCACACGTGTGTTGCACATGAATATTATTTAAATAAAAAATTTATAAATTCTATATATATATATATATATATTGAACATGAAAATCTAATTATTTGTTACTTTTGTGTTAATTTAACTTGTTAGAATAAACGCTCAACACAATAGGTCAAAATTCCTTCAATTGTTAGGAGTTATGGTAGGAATAAAAAGTTAGTTAGAACACATACATAGTAGTGGAGGCTGTATAGAATTTATAAAGTGAACATAAATTATGTTATCTTTTTTCCTTCTTTTTTGCTAGAAAGTAAACATTCTTAATTGGTTAAATATAAAACATTCTTAATTGGTTAAATATGGGAGGCAAATAAATATTTAAAATTTAAAATTTAAAATAAAGATGTAATGGTCAATCAAAAGTGTTTCTAAAGTATAAACTTTTATAGATAGTATAGATATAAGATAATTTAATATGTGATACAATAGCATCTTTGAGGGAGGTAGCTAAAAAAATAAAAAAAAAAAATAACAAATTTGTCTTTTGCTACTTTATGTGGGCTATAGCAATTTGCTACTTCAATTTGAGATGTGCATTCCAAAGGGAAGTAGCAAACATAATTTTTTTTATTTTTATTTTCTATATTTTATATTTTTGATGCTTTTAAATATTATTTAATTTATTTTTTTAATAAGTGAAATTGATCCCTCATAATATATTTTTCTTACTTTTTCTAAAAAAATTCTCAATTTTATTTTTAGATGGTATCATCATCTACATTTTTTTTTGTTCACTTAGAGATTGAAAAGAGAGTGGAGATCGAGATTTTCATTTTATTTTTTTCCTCATTTCTTTGTTTTTTTTTGCTTTTTTTTCCCCCTCCCTTCCCATCAACAACCAAATTCAAGCAAAATAATAATAATAATTATCATATACATATATGACCCATTCCAACAATTTCCACGTTACAATCAAAACACATTCAAGGGTTTTCCTAGTCTACCTAAAATCCTCAAAAACAACCACCCCCAAGCACAAACAAATTAAGCATTATATAAATTCTCACCAAATTTCAAGAAATACATAATAAAAGTATAAAACACTTACGCAACAGTCTTTTGAAATCCTGTATCATCTCCATGTATCGTTTCCATGATGTGGATATTTGGCTTGTAACTGCGCTGGGAAGTAGGTGTGCTTCTAACGGGCCATTTTCGTTTGCTAAAAAATCAGAGAAAGAGGGAGATACGAAGTCAACGTGCTTTAGGATTATATGTATAGTATTAAACGAAGTATTTGATTTCGGGTTTCCTTTGAATTCTTATTTGTGTTTTATATATTAAGGTATGTGTTTTAGAATTATAGTTTCCTTCGAATTCTTATTTGTGTTCGATATATATATATATATATATATATATATATATAGAGGTGATCCCATCAGCACGTGTTGATATAAGTTACATCAGCACTATACATTGGGGGTTGTACCCCTTGCATTGATTCAATGCACCTCACATCTCACTAATACACAAGGTAAAACTCCTAATGCAGGTTTTGATATAAGTTATATCAGCACGTGCTTACCTGATCATCATTTTATATATATATATATATTTTATTATTATTATTATTTTTTTAAGTCTAACCTATTAAGGTTAGCAACTGGGTTATTGTTTG
This sequence comes from Liquidambar formosana, assembly GCA_039720395.1. Lineage (NCBI taxonomy): Eukaryota > Viridiplantae > Streptophyta > Magnoliopsida > Saxifragales > Altingiaceae > Liquidambar > Liquidambar formosana. The sequence continues at coordinate 85,747 of JBBPBK010000308.1, forward strand.
ATGGGGAGTTTGGCGGTGGGAGACGATGGTGGATGTTGGTTTTGCCATGGTGAAGGTGACTATGTATCGTGGGTTTAATGGGTCTTGATTTGTTGGGTTTTATGGGTTTGAGGGACGCGTACGAGGAATTTATTGGGGCTTTTGGTTTGACAGTGGGGCAGAAGGTTGGGGAAATTGCAGAATAGGTTCGAGGGTTAGGATTTTGGAATTTGGCAGGAGGCTATGGTGGCGTGGGTAGTTGTGTGCTGGGTGATGGAGGGTTGTGCTGCGACGCTTGTGGTGTTCGAGTTAGGCATGGGTGTTGCTGCACTCTGCAACCGTGGTGGCAGGGATTGATTCCGGACACAGCGTGCTTTACAGTTGCTTCACAAACGGCTTCCGTGGATGGATCAAAGTTTGCTCTTATACCAAAACTGATGCAGAACAACTCACAAAGGGGGGGTATACACGATTATAGAGCACAAACAAGAGAGAATAGATTAAGAAAACATAGAGAATAGTGAGAAAGAAAAAAGAAGTAGAGGGAGAACCCTAGGCTTCGCACCTAAGGCTTTGTTTGGATTCAGCACCAAACACGAGCGGAAAACTCCATTTTAATTCATCATTAGCTGCTGAGAACATCTTAGTTTTTGCCTACCAATAGTCTACAACCACAAACCTTGAACCTAAAAGGAAATAAAATAAGATAGCACAAAACACCCTACTGCCTAGCCAAAAGTGAAGGCTGCCCAGCCGAAAGTGAAGGTTGTGAGTGGCAAACAAAATCCTAGAGCTCCCCCATGCTGAAAGCAAACCTACAAATTGCAGACCTAGAAGTTGCAGAATGTGGGTTCTCCATAAAGCCTAAAAACTATAAAATAACAATAAAATATATAAAAGCTGTAAATGGAGGAGTGGAATTTTGCATGTGGCAGCACTCCTTTGCAGCTCTTTTGAAGAGCTTTGCAACTTTGTTGAATCTTGCTTCCCTTGTTTGAAAAGGGCATATGCTGTCCGCATCACTTTTTGGACTAATTATTCATGTGCAGGTTTTGTATTTGGAGCAAAACATGGGGTCAATGCTATGTATTTTCCTTCTTGTTTTAGGGGCTTTATTATAGGTTTGATACTTCCAGTTTCCCGTTGTTTTAGGACCATATTATAAATTTGAGACTTGATTATAGCTTGTGCTCAGGTTGGCTCACTTGAATTAGCTTGATGGATAGATGATTACATAGATAAGAACATTATACATGCATCTGGCTGGAAAATACAAGCACCATTGGCCTTCCTGCATCTGCTAGTGCATCCTGTTGTACAATTGTGATAAAGTATAATTTTTTTAACAACTAAAGTGACCATCAACACGTAAGTGTACAGAACATAATGTTCAACCCACTAGTCAGAAAATCTGATGCTTTATTTCCACCAAGATCATGATATAATGAAGACGGAAAAATATGGATGACATATCCTGTTGAAGCTATAGGCCATGTTTTAGTGCTGGCAAATTCCATGTCAAAAGTATGTTTATGAGTCCTTTTGCTCATTGATGACATGAGAAGCTGCAAAGATGTGTCAAAGTGTCGATTACAACTTTTGCCACTCACACTCATTCTCTACGAAGGTAAAAGACTTAAGTTAGCCCTTTTTCACAGGTGTTTAATTCATTTCGAATCATATATTGCTAGTGTTTTCATCAAAGGAATAGAGGATTTTATGTTATTCATGAGCTTTAGAGCAAATCGGGACACCCTCAATCAATTGGGGTTGATGGCCAATTGATCGGTGCATGTCTAGAAAGTGCAATTTATCTGTCACCATGGATCGATTGGGCTTGGACTCGATCGATCAAGGTTCGTAAAAAACTGTTTTCTAACTTAAGAAATCCTTCCTATTTGATCCAATTTCGTACTCCTTTCTTTTGGAGTGTCTTAGTCTCTATATATAGAAGCTATTATAGTAGAGAGAGGCGAGCAAGCCTTTCCTATTTAGATTATTCATTGTTCATCATTCTCACACCTCTCTAGAGAACTTTAACCTAGGTTTTCACTTACATGCTTTAGAGACCACGCAAACTACATGACATTCACAACTTTGAGTGTTTGTGAGACCGTTGAGATGGTGATGGAGCTTGCAAGTTCATGATTGATAGCATCGCTGTAAAAGAGGTTGGTTGCGACCAAAGGGATCGTGGAAGTGAAAACAACTGCATGAGTCCTTGTGGTCTGTAAATGTGTCTTGTACTCATTGATTTCAGATTTTATAATAAATTTGCTTCAACTAGACGAGATTCCATGGTTTTTCCCATCTACGTTTTGCACACAAAAATCTTTTGTGCCAACTGTTAATTAATTGTTTTTATGCTTGCTGTGTTTGAATTAATTGTGGTAAAAGAGATTAATATACTTGAAATAAAAATTGGATAAGATTTTTCATATAATACCTATTCAATCCCGTAGGTTTGGTAAAACCGGAATTTTAACACCCACATAAATAACTGCTCCTTTTAAAGGGACAATGCTTAATTGAAAAGCCAAAAACTAACAACTTGAGTATTGCAAAATAAATAAATAAATAAAAGAATTATCCTAAGCGCAACAAGGCATTTTTGCTCTAAGTGGTAGACATCAAGCCCAGATCCCCAATGTATCATGGTTTTTCTCGCCTACAATTCCATTGCCTTATTCCCTTGATAAGAACCATGGGTTCCTATATATCATGGACTCACTAGTGGAGTCAAACTCCGCTGGTTTTTTGGGGAAAATTCGATCTGCATGTTTATTTACTTTCTTGCCTACAACTTAAATAGACATTAAGCTAACAACTTCATAGCTATCTGTAACAAGTGAATAGCTTGGAAAAAAACAGAAGCACTTATCCTAACAAATATATAGATCTGGAAACAAAATGCTAAATCTAACTAACTAAAAAGCAAACAATAGGGGAAGAAAAAGGCAGGGGTTGTAACATGCCACACTCCTTGAAGCGCAACTTGTTCTCAAACTGCAAATGTGGGGTAACGCTCGCAAATGGATGAATAGTCTTCCCACATGGCATCAGTTTCAAAGACAGTTTCAAAGAAGCCTTCCCAATTGCGGCACTTGATCCATAGTGCAGTCTAAAATTTGGGAATGGCTATTGCAACCCCCCATTCTTATCACCCCATCTCACATCCTTTAGGTTTTTAAGGTTTTATGCAAAATATAAAAGGTTTTTATAAAAACCGACCGTGATGTCCACTAGAAAACATCATTTTGAACAACTTTGTAGAAGAAAGTTTTTCCTAAAACTATCGTTTAAATGTACTTTTTAGCCATTTATAGCATTTATTTCATTTTTTTGCCAAAAAGTTTACCTAAACAATAGATTTTGGAAAAACTTTCTTCTGAAAAGTTGTTCAAAATGATGTTTTCTAGTGGACCATGTGACTGGTTTTTACAAAAACCTTTTATATTTTTCATAAAATCTTAAAAACTAAAAAGAAAGGGGTGGGGTTATAAGAATGGGGGGTTGCAATAGCCGTTCCCCTAAAATTTTCAGAGGCTGTCAACAAGGAATGCTCGAATCCATGGGTGATAATTTAGCTATGGGTTGTACGCTAGAGCCCAATTTCTTATTTGAGCACGAAACATGAAACACGATGAATGGGGCTTTGCAGGGGCAATTAAAGACGATATGTCACAAGTATGCGGTTTACGATGCAGTAGGGCCCATAGAAACGTGGTGAGAGCTTGTGAGAAGCTCGGCGAGCAATAGAGGACTGGAGCAATAGAAGACTGGCGGTAGGGGGCTATAAACGAATGTAAACCAGATCGTTTATAGCAAATTCCCGTTTAGAGTGATGTTGATTTGCTTATTGTTTAATTCGGGCTTGTGCAAACTGAAGATTTTCACGCAAAAATTGCAAAGTTTTGTCACGTTCTTGTAGTGCAATATCAACTGCATGAACAGCCGTGGTACCAGGAACATAAGTAGCTAGTTATTGAAGGTGGAGGACGTCTATACAGTGGTTGATATGGAAACATCTTAATGGCAGATTGAAAAGTAGAGTTATACCACCATTCAGCTCATGAAAGCCATTTGGACCAATCTTTGGGGTTATGGCTAGCAAAGCAAGAAAGATAAGTCTCCAATGATTTATTTACAACCTTCGTATTCCCATCAGATTGAGGATGGTAAGCAGAGGACACGCAAAGTTGAGTTCCCATTGTGAAGAACGCATCCCAAAATTGGCCAGTAAAGACCAGATCTCGATGACTAACAAATGATTTAGGTATGCCATGTAGCTTTGTAACATCACAAATGAAAATTTCAGCAACTTACGAAGCTGAGAAAGGTGTGCCAATGCACTAAAATGGGTATATTTAGTGAGACGGTCAACTACCACCAAGATGGCATCAAATGTCAGAAAATATGTGATTTTCTTTAAAGTTTCAAAACTTTGAACTACGCACATACGTGCCTGCCTCAACCCGGGCCAGTCAGCCGTGTCATGACGTGGCACGTGAGAGATGTGACGTGGCGCACACGTGGCTTTATGGGCTGATTTTATGAGTTTTATTTCATTGATTATTGGATCTTAATTTCTATAATTTATTACTGTCCGTTATTAGCAGTTGGACTTTTATTTCATGATATTTATTGGGTTGTTACAAGAATTGTTATAGCACTTATTTTGGGCCTTTAATTGTTGGGGATATTTGTGGATTTTGTGAAATTCGATACACAATATTTATAAAAAACTGAACAATATTACAATTTACAACACAAATTAAAAATCATAAGACACATTGAAATTGTACACTTCATAATAATCACAATTTAATTTGACAAAAATCAATACAAGAAATATTTAATTAAAATAAAATAAAAGAGTAAGAAGAGCTGGCCTGTAGGAAGGCACGTGAGATCACGCTGTCTTAAAAGCACTATCGCCTCCCTACGCACAGGTTCTGACGGACAATAGGACTTCCAAGATATAATCTCAAAGCTCACAGTTCCCTCTTCTATGGATACATCAATAGGAAGAATACGGTGAACCTGTCCACAATCAGTTGCCCGTAAAAACAATATAAAATAATTATATACAACTCTTAGAGAAATATAGTAGAAAAGAGATTGAGAAGATAATGAAAATACATTTTTCATCCATATAGAAAAACCCACTATTTATAATAGAATAGGGCTGAAATGTTTGGGCTAATAAAGGCCCAAATTAAATGTCATAACAATTCTTATAATAGCCCAATAAATATCGGGTAGTGATTATTGTAGTATATTATATTTTAGTTGATTTTGTCAAATTAAATTGTAATTATTATGAAGTGCACAATTTCATTGTATTTTATGATTTTTAATTTGTGATGTAAAGTGTATTCATGTTCAATTTTTTTATAAATATTGTGTATCGAATTTCACAAAATCCACAAATATCCCCAACAATCTAAAGGAACTAGAGCTTTTTAATTCTAATGGATTTTGGTAAATGTATTTTCTTTTGAATTATAACACATGGATTTAGATAGATTAATAAATTATTATATGATCGATCATGCATTGTATAAGTCAGTCAACTTTGGCCTTGTACTAGCTGAAGGGTCACTGCTGAAATGTTGTAAATCCATAATCCTTATGTCAGTGTAGATTACACCTCAATAGCATGGAAAGGCAAATCACAAATGAGAAGACAATATACATATATGAGGAAAAATTTTAATAGATAAATATATTTATCTAGATGTGTATTGATTAGCTTTACATATTGTAGGGTAACCATTCACACAATTTTAAATTATTGTTTTTCATGCCTTCATAAGATTGCTATTAACAAGAAGGTGTCAGAGCCAAAAAGAAATTTTCTAGGCATAACTTTATATAAGAATATAATTGCATTCATGGGGGTAGAAAGAGAGTAAAAATAAAAATAAAATAAAATTAGTGCATGCATTGAATTAAGTTGGTATATGTAGCTATTGCATTTGTTCAGGTACATGTATTGAGGAATGCTAAAAGGGACTATGTCTATTGGAATTTGGAAACTAAAGAGAATTACGTTACTTTTGTATAAGGCCTACTTTATTATTAAATTATAAAGTGTTAAAGGGAAAAAATAAAATAAAAAAAGGCATACAAACAAACGCAAACGCTTATACAATCTGTATAAAGTCTCTTCACTATCATAGCCTACACCCTTGTGTTTATTGTTGAATGAGGTCAAGGTTATCGCATTTTGTATATTCTTGACTATATATGTAGTGTATAATTTTGAGTCATATGATTTTTGGTTGTTGAATTTTGTGGCTGGTGTATATGTATAATCTCTTTATTATTCTGAGTTGTTGGAATATATGCCATTATTATATTTAATTGTTGATTGAATATGTTATAATCTTTTGAAGAAATAATGAATAATGGCTTAGTTACAATACTAATTGGGTCAGATGGTCAATTACTATTACATGTGAAGCCATGCAAATGTGCTCCTTGGTTTTATTTTTTGGTTTGATAGCATTTAGGTTGGAGACCATATGAATGTTGATTCAGGAGCTATCATTACATATGTACCGGTCATATGTTATTATATTATTGTGCTTGATTTCACATGAGATATTAGTAAATAAAATTAATTTTGTTTCCTTGCATTTCTGAGTTTGAGATAACAATAGGTTGGCCCACAACAATTACTATAATTAATGAGATGAGATAGGCACCACTATCAACATATATATATATATATATCGCTTAACACTTTAGCCTTATGCTCTTTATTTGTTTCACTTCTTCATTGAACGCAATATGTCAATATATTACATATATAGGTTACATACGAATGGAGAATAGGTGTTTGAGTTTGCACCACATATATGAGTTAAACTGAATTTTTCATGACTCTATGAATAATTAGGATGATGATTGGTTCTAAGTCTCAAGTAGATGCTTTCACAGAAGCTTCTAGTAGTATACATTGGCTTAGAGTTAAAATGTTTAAATAGCATTTGTTGAAACTCAACATTCGTGATTGGCATTCTTTTAATGTGCATAATATTTTGGATGTTACTTTGGGTTCTGAAATTTTAGCCAGTGTTCATGGATTATTAAACTTAAATATTTGATTCAAAAACTTGTAAGATGTACATGCGATGATATATGCCATATGCTGGGACACTCAAATTAATTGATTAGGCAATTATATCAAAGAATTTTGTGTTTTGTATATTCCTATTTTTTTAATTGATTAGATATCCATCGTAATACGAAATTTTAATAAATAGCTAATTTTGATGAGATATTAGATGACCACGAGTTTGTAACGATATAATTAAAACTATTAGATTGTCTCAAATAGTATTACGTAAGAGATTTGTATTCCAAGTGTATATATATATGTGTTACAATGTATGGATTGATCTCGTATATATTATAATGTGCCCTTTGGTTTTTATTTTATTTATTTATTTATTTTTAAATTTAATTAAAGAAAAAAATAAGATATAAAATCTAAGGTGTTAGATTTATCTAAGAGAAACCTTTTGAGGTTGTTCTTTAAAAATTAAAATTTCAATTTGAGGTTTTCAATCTACTATATGAATTAAATAAAATACTTTGTGCATGCATTATGATCTTGGTCTAAAATTTTAATTTTCTTGTGTAATATTCGAAATTTATATGACGTGAGACAAATATGCATTAAAAAAGTTATTTTGATTGGATTATCTAATTGTGAACTAGGAATTTTCTTGCTATAAAATTGTTCATCTAATCGTTTATTTGAAGTAATTATCTAGTGAGTATGGTTTATTTTTTGTAAACTCAAAATTAAATATTGTGAGATATATGAGATATTCTATTGTATTAAATATGAGACATTCATTTTCAAGTGAAATTCTATATGGCATATTATAGAATCTTTTGAATGTGGGGGTTTATTATCAAGTATTGATTACTATGGAATATTATATTTTATGTGAGGATTATATTTTATTATGACATAATAAAGGTTATATATATTTGGAGATGATATAATACTGTGATTATTATCTTGAGATTTTTACTAAAGTAAGTACATAGCAATCATGAATGATCCTTTTGAGAAATTGTATGATATTTACCGTATTCTATTTATTTAGAATTTGTAATGCAATCATGAATATAAATTGATTTTGAGATCGATAAAATATGTATTACTCATGAGATGATTATCATAAATTATAGACATTCAATTAATGTTTATTTGTGAACTCATTAAGAGGAAAAATATTCATAACTGTGGGGTTCACTATATTAGCATCTTTATATCATTTGAAGTTTAGCTAATGTCTATTTGAAGCATTATGTGATGCAGGAATGATAACGCCAATTTGAGATGCAGAATATGGTGTGAAATGTGGTTGATCAACCAACTAGAGGTTTATGTAGAAATGCAATTATTTTATCCATCGAGGGGGATGGGGCTTTAGCCCAGGGAGTCACCAACAGAAGTAACCCAACCTTTTTTATTAAACATCCCATGAAGGAGGTTCAATGGGTAGAAACAATCCACAAAGCGTAACTCATAAAAAGCATTTTTACTAAGAGAGAGTCTCCTACCCATCCCTATAATAAGAGTGCTATTGATGTGACAATAAGAAAGAGTTTTACTCTGAATAAGCCCAATGTAGGAAAACTCCTATAGGGTTCAATCACAGTACCCTTAGAAGACTTACCTATGTGAGAGCCGTCGTGAGGCCGCGGCTGTGGGTTTGGGTTGACCTTAGAAACTCTCATGAAAATCAAGATATAGCACATGACCATAAATTGCGCTAACCCGCCTAGAATCACGTCCCATATCGATACTATGTGTATAACTTGTTGAAGTTTGGCTCAAGGGGTCAAGTTTAAGCTTTGCCACTATGACTCCTCAAATGGAAATAGTTAACACTAAGTGAGGTTCAATTCCAGAAGACACCTACACCCATTGCATAGTATATAGTTGCCATATATATATTTTATTTGTGTGTGTATATATATATATATATATATTTATTTATTTATGTATTTATTTATTGAAGTTTTGAATCTTGTGAAGGATTGTTAGAAAATATGTGATTTTCTTTAAAGTTTCAAAATTTTGGACCACACATGTGTACGCACATACGTGCCTATCTCGACTCGAACCGGCCGGCCGTGTTGTAACGTGGCACGTGAGAGATGTGACGTGACACACGCGTGGCTTTATGGGCTGATTTTATGAGTTTTATTTCATTGATTATTGGGTCTTAATTTCTATAATTTATTAGTGTCTGTTATTGGCCGTTGGACTTTTATTTCATGATATTTATTAGGCTATTATAAGAATTGTTATGACATTTAATTTGGGCTTTTATTAGCCCAAACATTTCAGCCATATTCTATTATAAATAGTAAGCTTTTCTACATGGATGAAAAATGTATTCTCATTATCTTCTAAATCTCTTTTCCACTATATTTCTCTAAGAGTTGTATATAATTATTTTATATTGTTTTTATGGGCAACTGATCGTGAACGGGTTCACCATACTCTTCCTGTACGTTGACGTACCCATAGAAGAGGGAGCTGCGAGCTTTAAGGTTGTATCTTGGAAGTCCAATCGTCCGTCAGAACCTGTACATAGAGAGGCAGTAGTTCCTTTAGGATAGTGCGATCTTACGTGCCTTCCCACAGGCCAACTCTTCTCACTCTTTTATTTTATTTTAATTAAATATTTCTTGAATTGATTTTTGTCAAATTAAATTGTGATTATTATGAAGTGTACAATTTCATTGTGTTTTATAATTTTTAATTTGTGTTGTAAATTGTATTCATATTCAGTTTTTTATAAATATTGTGTATCGAATTTCACAAAATCCACAAATATCCCCAACATCGAAGTGGTGTGAGGATGGAAAACCTTCAATAAAGTCCATTGAAGTGGTGTGAGAATGGAAAACCATCAATAAAGTCCATTGAAATATCTTGCCAAGTATCCTCAGGGATTGGTGATGGTTGCAACAAGCCTAGGGAACAATGGATTCAGCTTTATTCCGTTGACAAGTATCATAGTGAGTAGTAAAAAGATTGACATCTTGCTTTAAGCCTTTCTAATAGAAGTCCTTAGAGAGGCGTTTATATGTATGAAGGTATCTGGAATGGCCCACTGAAGGGAAAGAATGATACTCAATCAGGAGAATATATAGACTTCCATCTAGAAGCAGAGGGAACCTCAATGCGGCCCTAGCCTCAATCTCTTTTCTGTACAAGATTTCATAATCATAGCCAAGTAACTTTGTAACCCAATTCTATTGCTCCATGGAAGAAAGTCGTTGTTCAAGGAAATATCGCAAACTACAATGGTCTGTTAGGATTTTGAAGTGTTACCCAAGTAAATATGGACGTCATTTGTGGACAGCAAAGACTATAGCTAACATCTCCTATCACAACCGGATTGTCACACAACTTAATTAAAAGGAAAATAAATTGAGATTAAAACATAATATTAATACTAACTTATCAAATATAAAATGTACAACCATTCATCTCCAAATAAGTTCTTATAAACTTTGTCTTATCAACTATAAGAATAAAAAACATCAAAAAGTTTCTTCTAATTTGCGCAGCCCAAAACTTTTTTTTTTATTTTACTTCGTTCAAACATTTCCTCCATTTCCCGAAAATTTTATTATAGTAAAGTGAGCTACACAACTCAGTAAGAATAACACCTATTTTAATTCGATATTAATCTAAACACAACAGGTACAAAATAATCATATTATGTTGATAGTATTAATTTAGAACACGTATTCACATTATGGCACTATAGACACCCCATTTTCATCCCTTTCTATTTGACTTTTCATCCTTAGGAGTATTATCACATGTAGGTTTTTTCATCATTTTAGCACCAAACCTTTTTAGTTAGATTCTATGCATCCCAAAAAATCTATGGTATCTTTCGGGGTTCAATTTGGTTAAGTCTTGATGGCTAATAAAAACTTTTACGACTTTGAGGGCATTTATATCATTTCACATGCATAGCTCTTGTTCGGTATCCAATTCCTGCCAAATTCATCCCAAGATGATCCCAATGTCCTTAGGATGTCATTTATAAGCTTGGTTTAAATTTTGGTTAGTACTGGAAGTAGTTTGGTTAAGAATAATCCAAAGTAGGTACGGTTTGATTCCATTCATTGGCCTTTCTTGAAATTGCTTCCTAATTTGGTCTAATTTATTCAAATTAATATTTCATTAATTAATGTCAATTGAGTCTCAATTAATGTGTTTTAATGTTTAATATCATCTTCAGAAGAGTTTGGTTGCAACCATGACTCCATTAGGGTTCAAACCTTAATTTTGCATTAATGAACCTAATCGACTTCAGTGAGCCACCTAGGCTTAACCCTTGAATAATTGACCAAATGTGACTTAATTTGAAGTATTTTAGGCTCATTTTAAGTCGAGAATTAAACTATGGTCGTTTTAAGTCCAAAATCAATGAATTTGAACTTGAAACAGACCTAATACATGAACTTGATAACCAAGGAAGCAAGGAAGCAAGCCAAAAGAAGCTAAAATGGCACCTAGTGCCCAGCTAGCCACCCTAGGAAGCCCAAACGGCCACTAAGGGTGCCTAGTTGGCCCTCTTCAATGTTTTGCCCTGTCCCAGCCTCTTTTGACATTATTTCTTCAATTAACTTGAATTTTCTTTGAATTTTTGAAAAGTTTAAGATAGAAATCAACTTTTAAGGGTGATTTTAAGCCTTTGGATCATTCCTAACCAAACTAAATCCTAGCCCTCCATTCTACCCACCTCCAACTATAAATAGGGGTCCTCCCCTCCTTCATTCTACACTAAGTCTTAATAGAGTTTTCCTAAGCAATAAAGAGCTTGAGTTTGTGAGTGAGGGGAGAAATTTCCTAAAAGTATCATCTCATAAACTTCTCATTCTAAAAAGAGCTTGAGCTCAATAGTAGGGGGAGAAATTTCCTAAAAGTACCCTTTCACTAGCGACTCATTCTAAGAAGAGCTTAGGCTCAATAGTAGTGGGGAAATTTCCTAAAAGTACCCTCTAACTAGCGACCCATTCTAGAAAGCTTAGAAACGCCGGAGCCCTACCCGACTCCCCACTTCTAACTCAAGATTCTCAAACAAAACTCTGCCTCGATTCTGTCAGGTATAACTCTCAACTTATCTCCAACATGTTAAAGCTTATGCTACGATATAAATGCTAATGTGATATTGTATACTCCCCTGAGTTTTATTAATCATAGGATTATATTAGCTTTTGATCCTGAATTAAACTAGTTTATCAAACCAAAGTTGTTTTTATCAAAACAAGTTATTTTCAAAGTAAAGAGTTTGATTATGGATTGGATTCTAATAGAGCCCTACAAGGAGTGAAACTCTCCCCCCGACATAGTTTTTCGAACTCCGTAGACTTTGATCTTCGTAAAAAGTACGTAAGTGGCTTACTTGAACCCAAGTCCAACCTAGCTTAGATTTTATTTTTGAATTTTCATAATTTTTAGTTATTATGCATGATTGAAATTAATTAAGCCCAATCAATAAATGAGAACATTTTATCGGGCAAAATGGATGCCTACGGGCCGTGACTCAAAACCTTCCCATTTCGTAACTTAGCCCCCGAATCCTTTTGTTTTTGGTTTAAGACCTGCCTTTTTTCCAAATATGGAGTCAAACTTGTTTTTATAAATAAATCTTTTAGTGATTTCCTCGTATCCTAAAAATGAGGTGGCGACTCCTTTACTTTTTGAAACTCTTCTTTTAGAGTGGAACGAAACTCAATTCCAACTCGAATTCCCAGCGTCCACAGGCACATTATTCTATTATTTTTCTCAGTATAACAATTTCCATACCTGAACCTCTATTGCTATCTGCAACCTACAAAACACAAATATTAAAAATAACCCGCACTGACCCACTTGTCGTACATGCATGTTATTACAACCATAGCATATATGTACCTATCATATGTGTATACTGCTCATGACCCACTTACTCAATGACACAGTATATTAGTGCATTAACTGCAAGGCATCCTTGATTGCATCAGCCCCAGCTGACCACCTCACAATTCATTGATATTCAAAATAATAGCAACAATAATTCGTACTTTAAATAAAGCATTATCTCAATATAAAGCACACTACAATGATTTAGACTAAATCAAAAATTAATACACAAGGTGTTGAGGGTCTTTACAATTCAAACATTTAGAAATTTGGAATTTTATTATATCTATTTAGTAATAATTAAGACATTTAAATAAAAGATAAACATTTTCTTAGTAACTAAATAGGGCCTTAGCATTTTCAATAAAATTATTTTTTTTTTTTAAAAATTACAAAAAAATACACTTGTATATTTTATTTACGAAATAGGATACTTGTGTATCTTATTTACAAAATGGATCACTTTTTCTTACAAAAAAGTTGTCCTCTTCATAAGTATTTATTGAAATACAGACGATTTTGCAGAAAATATTTACAGTGCAGTACAGAACTTCAAATGCTTATATTTTCTTCGTACGAAGTCGGATTTAAGTGATTCAAAAGCTAGCCTGACATCCAATACCTTGCACTGCCAGGCAAAGCATATGTAAAGGACCTGAGATTGAGCCTAATAATCTGTCAACTGAGGACGGAACTCCCTTATTTAAGAATCCGCTTTCCCCGGCGTAAGGATGAAAGTCGTACCCCTTGTGGGAGGAATTGTTTTAGTCCCAGCTCCCAGATGAGAAGAAGGAAGCCCAAGGAACTGCCATTAATATGGATGAGAAAGAGCGGAACCCGAACCCAGGACGTCTGATCGCTCGTCTCTCTTCGTTCCATTACCTCTCCGCTTCATCAATGGTCTCTCTGCTTTGCTACCAACGCTCTTGCCAAGGATTTGAAAGACCCACCAGTCATAGTTGCAGACAGGGAGTTCAAGAAACATCATCACCCACAAAATCAAGAAGATTAAGAAGAAAAGGAGGGTTCTGCAATTTCTACAAATCGTAAAAGGAAGTACCCAGAGAGGTTCATGATGGCTTGGTCGCTAAAGGGTCGTCTTCTACGAAGAACAATAACTTGCTTCATTCTGCGATTCCTGCGGAACCCGTCTCTTGGAACAATTTCTTGGCGTCAGCAAGTGAAAGAATTGCAAGTTTTCGACAGTTAAGCCTTGAAGAGGAAGAAGAAGAGAGGCGTATGGGAGTGTCGACGAGACTGACTCTTTGGGATGATCCTTGGAGCATTAAGAAGAGGCTCACTGAAAGCGATCTTGGCAATTTGTCTCGGCTCCTCTTGGGTAAAAGCATTGGTCGAAACTCACGTCATACCCATGTTGGGTCCTGTTCGTGCAAAAGAGATTCAGACTGAGAAGGATACGGGAGTCACTATTTGGGATTGTGACAGAGACTCTGAACATGAATTTGACATTGAAGAGATGGAATACGAACAAGAGCTATGTCCTCGTCAACGGTTGGAGGCAGGAGTTTGTGAAATAGAGGGAGCTGAAGCAAGGGGATGTGATTGGGCTTTTTGGGATCCATACAAATCAAGATTCACTTTTCGTGTATTGGATCGGGCTCCACGCCAAAAACCCGCTCTCGGGTAGTCTTGAATGCAAGAGCAGAGATCAAAGGGATCATTACATTATTTTTATGGACATATATTGATTCAGGATTGTTTAGACAAATTTAGTTTATTGGGTTTTTATTGTAGCAGAGACCTTTAGGTTCTACTTGTTTTATTTCATGCATAATTTGGTTGGTCTTATGATTAGTTTCATCTATTCAATTTTCATTTTTTGTATCAAAATTTGTAATCTTGGTGAAGGAAAAATTCTCACACAAAACATTGATTTTATGTTCAATAATCAACCACCCAAGTTTCGTTTCAATTTCTCGCAACTGATAAACTGCTGAAAAAAGCATAAAATTCCATTTAATCAAGAAGTCATACTTCATAAGGCAATTGATGCAGTACTTGGAATTTTGAAGTAGTATTGGGATGCAAGACAGTTAATAGATGGTCATAAAGTTGTTCCCATGGAACTAAATTCAATTTAATATTTCAAACAGGATTTGGAACTAGGCTAGTTATGATTTGTTCGCCTTGCCATTGACATGTAATACATAGTCAATTAATCAAAAAAGCTTAGAAATTAGAGATGATCTGAAAGTCAGAGGGCAGATGTACAATGGTCAAATCAAAATTGAGTTTGCAAGGAGCCTCATCCAGAGGATCCCATTTTATAAATTTGTCAAACACTTCTTTTCCTACAACCACAAGGGCTAGAGCCACTAAAAGATGAATGAGCTAGCAAATTTATTAACATAATAAATAATAATAATAATAGGAGAAGCTTAATTTTTTTTCCCCGGGAGAGAGAGAGAGAGAGAGGGAGGAGTGGGGGGAGGGAAAAAGATCAGTCATGAGTTAGTTCCGAAGAAATGGGGATAGCTTTAATCATGCTAACCAAGTCATGAGTGACAAGTCACCTAAGCAGCTAAGCTCAATATTAACGATATCATTACCAACAAACCAATGAAGACCCTTGAGAACAATGTTTCTATCTTTTGAGAATTTCCTTCCAAGCATAAGAGTCCTGGTATTTTTGGCATCATTCTATATTAGTATGAACATCTTTTGATTTCCAACTTGATGAGACGGTATGCTTAAATTGTGATGACCTGAATTATTTATATATATATAGAGGGATCATTAGCTGAACCCACCACTTCAATTTGCTTTGGATATATATATATGTTAGAGGGATCATTAGCCGCACCCATAGCCGCACCCACCACTTCCATTTGCTTTGGATATATATATAAGTATAGAGGAATCATTAGCTGCACCTACCACTGGCATCTGCTTTGGTTATATTTATATGTATAGAGGGATCGAGACAGAGAGTTAGAGAAAGAGCAACAGAGAGAGAGAAATTGAGGAAGAACAGAGGAGAAAAAAACAGAGTGGTCTGGTAGAGGTTTTTGGCTGAGTTCGTGGAGCTCTCTTAGTGAGGTAAAATCCTCACCTCCTCTATCGTTGATTTCATATATATATATATATATATATATATATATATATAAATATCACGTACTGTGTATATATATATATGTATATGCAATTTTATTTTCTTATGTTATTCTTAGAAAGGATGATCATATTTTATGTTTTTGGGACCAAGGAACACCATGGTAGTGTCAAATTTTAGAGAAATTGACTGTAGGTTGAAGTTTTAGAAATTTTAGAATTTTGGATCATGAAAACCCGAAACTTTAGGCTTAAAAACGAATATGATTTTATAAGATTCTGAATGAACAATTTATAGTCGCACGTAGTACTCTGCATGAGCTTCGATTCGACACTTGAATCACTGAAAACGGTTAAGAAACAAGGGAGATATTAATCGTCGAAGTTGGCCCGTTGAACACACGGTGTAACCCGGTTACACAATTCAACCCGCGGGAGGTTGAAGATGACCCCATAGGTCTATGATCCTGTGTGGGTGCATCTGTGTACCTTACCGTGTTCTCACGCATTTAAAAGCCATACGATAATCATATGAACCCCAAATTTGACCGTTGGACTCGTCTTGGAAGGCCCTACCATGTGGGACCCTTAGTTTATCATTTTGACCAAGTTTGACTGTAGTTTGACTTTTTGGCCAAATTAATATTTATTAAATATTCCAGAAAATATCAGAAAATTCCAAAAATTACAGAAAATTCCCAGAAATTATAGAGAGTGTTTTAAAAATTATTTTGATGATTTTGGGACCATAGTTTACTGTTAGAAGGCCAATAGTAATTTTTGAGTGTGTTATATTTATTTTGAAATTTACCTAAAGATTTCGTATGCATAATTATCAGATTTTATCGGTCCTCGGGAGGACCCTAGGGAGCATTAACGCTGCATTCGCATTGTCAGTGTCTATCACGTGGTTTTGGGTTGGTATTGCTCGCAATTGAGGTAGGAAATGTGGCTTCTTTACATTTAATATGGTGTTGTTCTATAAATGTGATTTTAAATGCCTTAATGATATTTTTGGATTTTCCCACTGATTTATAACCAAATATTTTTATTACTTGTTCAAAATTTAAGGAATCCTTCAATATATCATTTGATACGACTGTTTTATATTGTTCCTTAAAGATACATGGTTATATACTCGTTTAAATGTTATTGTGAAATATCTGTTAAATGTGTGGAATTTTCATGATACTTGGATCTTGGAAAAATGCTTTATAAATGTTGTTTACTTGGAAATGCTTTAGAAATGTTACTGAAATTCTAGAAATTTATCAAACATGTTTATGGATACTTTTGGACACTCGGATATTTATTTGAATGATGGAAAATGTTTTGGATATATGGACCTTGGGTCTTGGTATGCATCAAACGGGTGGGGGCATCACAATGAAGTGGTGTCCTGCGTTGAGAATACTCCGCGAATAGCAAGCAGGGTAAAGTGCCCTTGGGTGAAAGACCCTGAAGCCCTCGAGGAAGAACGCCGCGTAGGTGTTGGTTATTTTCGTGCTTGGCTGAGCCGGGGGTTGACGTGACGACGTAACCTGTGATTAGCGACGGTTGATGCATGGTTTGATCCCATAGTCTTGGGAATTGGAGATACTATGAGAATTTTGGGAAATTAACTCAAAACCCACACAAAGTATTGATTTATGACTGATATTTGATTTGAGTTATTAAATGATTTTTAATTCATATACCATGTATCTGCACATATATTAATTGTATAGAATCCACACATATTTCCTATTGGGCTTTGCAGCTCATCCTATTATTATTTCAGATGATCAGGTGATGAGTGAGGGTTTGCCGATGGCGGATGCCTAGTGGCATAATCTGAGGTTGGAACTTGAAGGTGGCATACTAACATAGTCATGGATGAGGATAGATGCACGTGCATTACATAGAGACTATGTTATTTTGATGTATGGACATTTCTATTATTATTATTGTTATTACCATTATTACTTAATGAACCTTGAATAGTTTGAATCCAACCTATGTGCCAGGGATGTTGGCATTATTTTGGGACCATATATTATTATGGGCATGATGTGTGAGCATAACATTTCATATTAATTATTTGGGTATTATTGATGAGCTGGCACCATTATTATTAAAAATATTAATAAAAAAAAATACACGTGGATTTGACTAAGTCTTCCGCAACTTTTATACTCTGACTTATCCACGTGTACACCTTTTTACTTTGACTTTTATCCACGTGTCGACTCTCCGAGTCGGGGCGTGACAATTTTTGGTATCAGAGCTCATTAGTAGATCCGAATTGGGATTTCATGCACTTCATATGTGTCAGTTAGGTGAGTTAGAAGTGTCTCATGCATCATACATATGCTTGTGGGTAGACATCAAGAAATTAGAGGAATATTACGATTTTATTAACATTTTGACGTGATTTTTGTAACTTACACAATCCCAGTTGTTTTTTTTTTTAACGTGAATATTTGATAGATAGTTTCGAATATTTACTAAATGATTTTTATAGGATGCCACGTGCTCGAGATAGATCTTCTCCTGAGCCTTCTCACACCTCACAAGCTAGAACTAGAGGTGGAGTTTCCGCTCCTCATACTGAAGAAAGGGGTGATATGACTGATGCTATACGGGAGTTGACTACCCTATTGCAACGTCAGAACGAGATACTTCAGCAGCCTACTCTTAGAGCTGCAGTTCCTGACACACAATTAACCAAGGCTACACATTTTCAGAATTTTCGGCGGATGGATCCTCCTACTTTTCGTGGTGAGACAAATCCGCAAGAAGCTGAAATTTGGCTTCTAGAGGTCCACAAGCTACTTAAGATTGTTGGTATACCTGAGGAGTATAAGGTAGAGTTTGCTTCTCATTACCTACGGGGTGATGGTGACTTTTGGTGGCAGCAGGTGGTGCGCTCTCAAGATGTGGGAGCCATGACCTGGATACAGTTTGAGGGTGTGTTTCTAAACCAATATCTCAGAGAATCATATCGAGATAAGAAGTTACAAGAGTTTCTAAACCTGGTACAAAGGAATCTTTCGGTGGCAGAGTATGATGCACGCTTCACAGAACTTTCTCGTTATGCTACATCTATCGTGGCAACGGAAGCTGACAAAGCAAAAAGGTTCCAATGGGGATTGAGGCCTCAGATTCGAGACCTTGTTGCAGGAAGTAGGATTCGAAATTATACAGAGCTAGTTGACAGCGCCACGGAAGTGGAGGCGACTTTAGAAGACTCCAAGAAGATAAGGGACAAACAGAGAATTAGAAGTGGGGACCAGAAAGATCAGAGCTTTAGCCAGAAGCAGGGTAAGAGTCAGCAATCTGATGGGTATCACTCAGGAGGACGGCGCGTAAATCGAGGTCAGGGTAGCGGTGGTAGTTTTAGTTATGGGTCCTCAGATGGGCGACAAAGGAGTTACCCTTATCAACCTCCTACTCTGCCTGGGAGGAATTCTAGTGGACAAATCATTTGTTATCAGTGCGGACAACCAGGACACATTAAGATTGACTGCCCATCTTTTGGGAACCAACGATCCCCTCCACACACAATGCAATCTGGCTTACAACAACAGCAGAAACAACAACAAAACCAGCGCCAGTTCTCTCGATCACAAGGATCTCAGCAAGCCTCGACTACTCGCCCAATTCAGACCCAACAGCCTAGAGGAGGAGGGCATAGTGCAAATACTACAGGCAGGGTGTTCGCTTTGATCCCACCAGGTGTTGGGACATCAAATGCAGTCGTGGAAGGTACATTTTTTCTTTATAGTTCATGGGTTCGAGTATTAATTGATACGGGTGCCACACATTCCTTTATAGATGTTTCTTGTGCTTCTCGTTTGGGTTTGACATTTGAGCCCTTGGGACACGTGCTCAGTGTTGACTCACCAATGGGTGTGGGTATCCAAACAAGTGTGATTTGTCGTTCCTGCTTCATCCAAATTGGTGATCAGGAGTTAACGGTAGATCTCATTGCTCTAGGTATTTCTGGTTATGATGTGATTTTAGGCATGGATTGGTTATCGTCGTACCATGCAATTATTGATTGCTTCCAGAAAAAGGTGACTCTCCATAAAATGGATGGGTCTATTTTACACTTCTACGGAGAAAGAAGTGTTTCTCTTCCTTTTCCTCAGTCGAAGAAGATTGCTCGCCGTATTCAAATTGCAGGTCTGCTTAGCTCATTGGCAGCCTTGGAGTTGGAGGAACATGTTGAACTTAAATTGGAAAATATTCCTGTTGTACGGGAATTTCCAGATGTCTTTCCAGAAGAGTTGCCAGGTCTACCTCCTAAAAGAGAGTTAGACTTTACCGTTGAGGTATATCCAGGCACATCTCCTATTTTTATTGCTCCATACAGGATGGCTCCTGCAGAGCAAGCAGAGTTGAAAAAGCAGCTCTCAGAGTTGGAGAGTAAAGGTTTTATTCGTCCTAGCACTTCGCCATGGGGTGCACCAGTGTTGTTCGTTAAGAAGAAGGACGGTTCTTTCAGATTGTGCGTAGACTATAGGAAGCTAAACAGAGCTACAATTAGGAATCGTTATCCTTTGCCCCGCATTGATGATTTATTTGACCAGTTAAGGGGGTCGCATTTCTTTTCAAAGATTGATTTGCGCTCTGGCTATTATCAGCTTCGAGTCAGAGAGGAAGACATCCAAAAGACAGCTTTTGCAACTCGCTACGGGCACTACGAGTTTTTGGTGATGCCGTTCGGTTTGACGAATGCACCAGCAGCATTCATGGACCTGATGAACCGGGTGTTTAAACCATTCTTGGATCAGTTTGTCGTGGTGTTTGTGGACGACATTCTCATATACTCAAAGACGCAAGAAGAGCATGAGAGGCACCTTAGGAAAGTGTTGCAAATATTGAGGGAGCATCAGTTATATGGAAAGAGAGAGAAATGTGAATTTTGGCTTCATGAAGTGAAGTTTCTAGGCCACGTGATTACTGAGGAAGGAATCTCAGTAGATCCAGCAAAGGTGGAGGCAATACTTAATTGGGGAAGACCGACCAATGCTACAGAGATTCGCAGTTTTCTGGGATTAGCTGGTTATTATCGTCGTTTCGTCGATAATTTCTCTCGCATTGCTGCACTGTTGACGAAATTGACAAAGAAGGGCGCGAAATTTATTTGGGATGATGCTTGTGAGGAAGCTTTCAAGGAGTTGCAGAAGAGGTTGACTACTGCTCCAGTTCTTATTGTTCCTACTAGTGGTGAGGGTTACGATGTATATTGTGATGCCTCGTATCGAGGGTTAGGATGCGTTCTTATGCAGCACGGGCGTGTTGTGGCATACGGTTCTCGACAGTTGAAACCGCATGAGGTGAACTATCCAACACACGACTTGGAGTTAGCAGCAGTGGTCTTTGCATTGAAGATTTGGAGATGCTATTTGTATGGTGAGAAATTTGATGTATACTCTGATCATAAGAGTTTGAAGTATATATTTACACAGAAAGAATTGAATATGAGGCAACGTAGATGGATGGAATACCTTGATGATTATGATTTTTCACTTCATTATCATCCGGGTAAAGCGAATGTTGTAGCAGACGCCTTGAGCAGGAAGTCACAAGCAATGATGAGCTGTTTAGCAGTTCAACGGTGGAAGATGTGGGTTGCATTCAAGGATTTTGAATTACATCCTAATAAAGATGCTTTCACAACTCATCTGAGCAATCTAGTTGCACAACCTAATCTCATCACCAGAGTGATAGAGGCACAACAAAACGATCCAGAGTGCATGGCCATTCGTAATTCGATAACTCAGGGTACTGCACCAGAAGGTTGGTTAGTTTCTAGTGATGGCAGTGTACGATTCATGGGCAGGATTTACGTTCCTACTGGTCAGATTCGTGAAGATGTTCTTAGTGAGACTCATCGTTCTAGGTTCTCTATTCATCCAGGCGGTACGAAGATGTATCAGGATCTGAAACGACAATTTTGGTGGAGCGGTATGAAGAAGGACGTCGCAAGATTTGTTTCACGGTGTCTCACGTGCCAACAAGTGAAAGCGGAGCATAAGAGACCAGCAGGTTTACTACAACCATTACCAGTGCCAGAATGGAAGTGGGAGTACATCACGATGGATTTTGTCACAGGGTTACCTCGTACACGACAGGGTCATGATGCAGTTTGGGTGATCGTGGATCGGTTGACGAAGTCAGCACATTTTTTGCCTATTCGGGTCGGAGATTCATTGAGTACCTTAAGTCAGTTGTACATTAATGAGATCGTTAGACTCCATGGAACCCCAGTTTCTATTGTATCCGACAGAGATCCTCGTTTTGTCGCCGAGTTTTGGCGTACGTTACATAAAGCTTTAGGAACACAACTTCATCACAGTACGGCTCATCATCCAGAAACAGATGGACAATCAGAGCGTACCATTCAGATTCTCGAGGATATGTTGCGTGCTTGTGTCTTGGACTTCAGAGGTAGTTGGAGTAAACATTTGGCCTTATCAGAATTCTCCTACAATAACAGTTATCAGGCTAGCATTGGCATGGCACCATTCGAGGCATTATATGGGAGACCGTGTCGATCTCCTGTATGTTGGACAGAAGTTGGAGAAAGCAGTCTTCTTGGACCAGAGTTAGTGAAAGAAACAACAGAAAAGATTCAGATCATTCGTGATCGTTTACGCACTGCACAAAGTAGACAGAAGAGTTATGCAGACAAGCGTAGGACAGATTTGAAGTTTCAAGTTGGGGACTTCGTGTTTTTAAAGGTATCACCTAGGAAAGGCGTTTTTCGATTTGGGAAGAAGGGCAAGCTAGCACCGAGATATGTTGGCCCTTTCGAGATTATTGATAAGAAGGGTGAAGTGGCCTACCAGTTGGCTTTACCTTCACAGTTGGGGAATGTACATGATGTTTTTCATGTCTCAATGCTTAGGAAATACGAGCCAGATCCATCTCATGTTCTATCTATACCAGATATCCAGCTCCAAGAAAATGTTACATATGAAGAGCGACCAATTCAGATTTTGGACGTCAAGGAACAAGTGTTGAGGAATAAAGTCATCTCTCTCGTAAAGGTTCTTTGGCAACATCACGGCATCGAGGAAGCAACTTGGGAATTAGAGTCAGATGTTCGAGGAAAATATCCGCATCTTTTCGATTCGAGAGGTTAGTACAAATTTCGAGGACGAAATTTCTTTTTAGAGGGGTAGAATGTGATGACCTGAATTATTTATATATATATAGAGGGATCATTAGCTGAACCCACCACTTCAATTTGCTTTGGATATATATATATGTTAGAGGGATCATTAGCCGCACCCATAGCCGCACCCACCACTTCCATTTGCTTTGGATATATATATAAGTATAGAGGAATCATTAGCTGCACCTACCACTGGCATCTGCTTTGGTTATATTTATATGTATAGAGGGATCGAGACAGAGAGTTAGAGAAAGAGCAACAGAGAGAGAGAAATTGAGGAAGAACAGAGGAGAAAAAAACAGAGTGGTCTGGTAGAGGTTTTTGGCTGAGTTCGTGGAGCTCTCTTAGTGAGGTAAAATCCTCACCTCCTCTATCGTTGATTTCATATATATATATATATATATATATATATATATATATATATATATATATATATATATATATATATATATATATAAATATCACGTACTGTGTATATATATATATGTATATGCAATTTTATTTTCTTATGTTATTCTTAGAAAGGATGATCATATTTTATGTTTTTGGGACCAAGGAACACCATGGTAGTGTCAAATTTTAGAGAAATTGACTGTAGGTTGAAGTTTTAGAAATTTTAGAATTTTGGATCATGAAAACCCGAAACTTTAGGCTTAAAAACGAATATGATTTTATAAGATTCTGAATGAACAATTTATAGTCGCACGTAGTACTCTGCATGAGCTTCGATTCGACACTTGAATCACTGAAAACGGTTAAGAAACAAGGGAGATATTAATCGTCGAAGTTGGCCCGTTGAACACACGGTGTAACCCGGTTACACAATTCAACCCGCGGGAGGTTGAAGATGACCCCATAGGTCTATGATCCTGTGTGGGTGCATCTGTGTACCTTACCGTGTTCTCACGCATTTAAAAGCCATACGATAATCATATGAACCCCAAATTTGACCGTTGGACTCGTCTTGGAAGGCCCTACCATGTGGGACCCTTAGTTTATCATTTTGACCAAGTTTGACTGTAGTTTGACTTTTTGGCCAAATTAATATTTATTAAATATTCCAGAAAATATCAGAAAATTCCAAAAATTACAGAAAATTCCCAGAAATTATAGAGAGTGTTTTAAAAATTATTTTGATGATTTTGGGACCATAGTTTACTGTTAGAAGGCCAATAGTAATTTTTGAGTGTGTTATATTTATTTTGAAATTTACCTAAAGATTTCGTATGCATAATTATCAGATTTTATCGGTCCTCGGGAGGACCCTAGGGAGCATTAACGCTGCATTCGCATTGTCAGTGTCTATCACGTGGTTTTGGGTTGGTATTGCTCGCAATTGAGGTAGGAAATGTGGCTTCTTTACATTTAATATGGTGTTGTTCTATAAATGTGATTTTAAATGCCTTAATGATATTTTTGGATTTTCCCACTGATTTATAACCAAATATTTTTATTACTTGTTCAAAATTTAAGGAATCCTTCAATATATCATTTGATACGACTGTTTTATATTGTTCCTTAAAGATACATGGTTATATACTCGTTTAAATGTTATTGTGAAATATCTGTTAAATGTGTGGAATTTTCATGATACTTGGATCTTGGAAAAATGCTTTATAAATGTTGTTTACTTGGAAATGCTTTAGAAATGTTACTGAAATTCTAGAAATTTATCAAACATGTTTATGGATACTTTTGGACACTCGGATATTTATTTGAATGATGGAAAATGTTTTGGATATATGGACCTTGGGTCTTGGTATGCATCAAACGGGTGGGGGCATCACAATGAAGTGGTGTCCTGCGTTGAGAATACTCCGCGAATAGCAAGCAGGGTAAAGTGCCCTTGGGTGAAAGACCCTGAAGCCCTCGAGGAAGAACGCCGCGTAGGTGTTGGTTATTTTCGTGCTTGGCTGAGCCGGGGGTTGACGTGACGACGTAACCTGTGATTAGCGACGGTTGATGCATGGTTTGATCCCATAGTCTTGGGAATTGGAGATACTATGAGAATTTTGGGAAATTAACTCAAAACCCACACAAAGTATTGATTTATGACTGATATTTGATTTGAGTTATTAAATGATTTTTAATTCATATACCATGTATCTGCACATATATTAATTGTATAGAATCCACACATATTTCCTATTGGGCTTTGCAGCTCATCCTATTATTATTTCAGATGATCAGGTGATGAGTGAGGGTTTGCCGATGGCGGATGCCTAGTGGCATAATCTGAGGTTGGAACTTGAAGGTGGCATACTAACATAGTCATGGATGAGGATAGATGCACGTGCATTACATAGAGACTATGTTATTTTGATGTATGGACATTTCTATTATTATTATTGTTATTACCATTATTACTTAATGAACCTTGAATAGTTTGAATCCAACCTATGTGCCAGGGATGTTGGCATTATTTTGGGACCATATATTATTATGGGCATGATGTGTGAGCATAACATTTCATATTAATTATTTGGGTATTATTGATGAGCTGGCACCATTATTATTAAAAATATTAATAAAAAAAAATACACGTGGATTTGACTAAGTCTTCCGCAACTTTTATACTCTGACTTATCCACGTGTACACCTTTTTACTTTGACTTTTATCCACGTGTCGACTCTCCGAGTCGGGGCGTGACATAAATAGTGGGAGAAATTAATCAATATAACCGCCATACCATGTGACTTGGTGGTGTGGTTACTTAAGTTGATGCCAAAATAATTGTCCTAAGTGAAAATTTTTAATTGGAAAGCCGCACCACATCATTGATCCATGTGGTGCGCCAGTTATACTGAATAATTTCTCATAAAGTACTGTAGTTCTCTTCTTATCAGCGGAAATCGCTATAAATATGATGAAACTTATTCACGTTATGACAAAGAATTTAGGAGGCTGAAAATATTGGGGTTGAATGACCCCTGTAACTTGGCTCTCTCTCTCTCTCTCTCTCTCTCTACATTTTCAATATACAGTAAAAGGTTATCATTCATATTTCTTAACAATTGCTCATTTATGGACATCTCGAATGAAATGGTTCTGACCAACGTATAACATATGAATCAAATTTAATCCAATGATTGGTTTGGCCAAATACGAATCGCACATAAAAGTTTTGGAGTATACTTGATGCAAATTGCATCAAGTGCACCTAATAATAGGACTATATATATATATATTTCGGCTCTCAGGAATTCAATCCGATCTGGTTTTGAAACCGCCTAAATCATAGATCAGACCAAATTGATTGATTCTTATAAATTTCAAACCAAAACCAAATCAAATATTGTTTGAATCAGATCGGACCAAATTACTTAGATTGGTCCTGTCCTCGCGGATTTACCCGAACCAACTTGAACCCCTACTTACCACAGATCCTCCGATTGTTTTTAAAGTCTAGCAGGCTGGCAGCTACTAGTCCACAAAATGTGAGCGCGAGTTTAGAGGTGTTGCCGTATCCCAAATACTCTTGGTTGATCAAGCTGCTGACCTTACAAGAAACTTACCATTAGGTCATAGCAAAGGGAGTCACGATAGTTTTATGGAAATAGGGATAGCTTCAATAATATACACCAAGTTATCATTGGCAAGCCACCTGAAAGCTCAATAATATTACAATTACCATTAACAATTCCTGCGAAACCCATGTCGACGAACGACTTCTTAGCATCAAGAATTGCGAGTTTTCGACATGTAAGCCCTGAAGAGGAAGAAGAAGACAGGCGGATGGGAGTGTCGACGAGACTCGCTCTTTACTACGATACTTGGAGCATTAAGAAGAGGCTCACTGAAAGCGATCTTGGCAATTTGTCTCGGCTCCTCTTGGGTAAAAGCATTGGTCGAAACTCACGTCATACCCATGTTGGGTCCTGTTCGTGCAAAAGAGATTCAGACTGAGAAGGATACGGGAGTCACTATTTGGGATTGTGACAGAAACTCTGAACATGAATTTGACATTGAAGAGATGGAGTACGAACAAGAGCTATGTCCTCGTCAACGGTTGGAGGCAGGAGTTTGTGAAATAGAGGGAGTTGAAGCAAGGGGATGTGATTGGGCTTTTTTGGGATCCATACAAATCAAGATTCACTTTTCGTGTATTGGGCTCCACGCCAAAAACCCGCTATCGGTTAGTCTTGAAGGCAAGAGCAGAGATCAAAGGGTTCATTATATTGTTTTTATGGACATATATTGATCCAGGATTGTTTGGATAAATTTAGTTTATTGGGTTTTTATTGTAGCAGACCTTTAGGTCCTACTTATTTTATTTCATGCATAATTTGGTTGGTCTTATGTTTAGTTTCATCTATTCAATGTTCATTTTTTGTATCAAAATTCATAATCTCAGTCAAAAGAAAAATTCCCGCACAAAACGTTGATTTTTGTTCAATAATCAACCACCCAAGTTTTGTTTCAATTTCTCACAACTAATAAACTGCTGAAAAAAAGCATAAAATTCCATTTAATCAAGAAGTCATACTTCATAGGGCAATTGATGAAGTAGCTGGAATTTTGAAGTAGCATTGGGATGCAAGACAGTTAATAGATGGTCATAAAGTTGTTGCATGGAACTAAATTCAATTTAATATTTCAAACAGGATTTGGAACTAGGATAGTTATGATTTGTGGGCCTTGCCATTGACATGTAATTCATAGTCAATTAATCAAAAAAGCTTAGAAATTAGAGATGAGCTGAAACTCAGACGGCAGACGTACAATGGTCAAATCAAAATTGAGTTTGCAAGGAGCCTCATCCAGAGGATCCCATTTTATAAATTTGTCATAACACTTTTCCTACAACCACAAGGGCTAGAGCCACTAAAAGATGAATGAGCTAGCAAATTTATTAACATAATAAATAATAATAATAATAATAGGAGAAGCTTAATTTTTTTTCCCTGGGAGAGAGAGAGAGAGAGAGAGAGAGAGGGGGAGAGGGAGGAGGGGGGGAGGGAAAAAGATCAGTCATGAGTTAGTTCCAAAGAAATGGGGATAGCTTTAATAATGTTAACCGTCATGAGTGACAAGTCACCTAAGCAGCTAAGCTCAATATTAATGATATCATTACCAACAAAACAATGAAGACCCTTGAGAATCATGTTTCTATTTTTTGAGAATTTCCTTCCAAGCATTAAAGTCCTGGTATTTTTGGCATCATTCTATATATTAGTATGAACATCTTTTTATTTCCAACTTGATGAGACAGTATGCTCAAATAGCGGGAGAAATTATTCAGTATAACCCGCATACCATGTGACTTGGTGGCATGGTTACTCAAGCTGATGCCAAAATAATTGTCCTAATTGAAAATTTTTAATTGGAAAGCCGCACCACATCATTGATCCATGTGGTGCGCCAGTTATACTGAATAATTTCTCATGAAGTACAGTAGTTCTCTTCTTATCTGCGGAAATCGCCATAAATATGATAAAAACTTATTCACGTTATGACAAAGAACTTGGGAGCCTGAAAAGATTGGGGTTGAATGACCTCTGTAGCTTCGCTCTCTCTCTCTCTCTCTCTCTCTCTCTCTCTCTCTCTCTCTCTCTCTGCATTTTCAATATACAGTAAAAGGTTATCTTTTATCTTTCTTAATGAGTTGGATTCATTTTGGAAACGAAAAGAATGGAGCCGGTTTAATGAAAACTTCCATGGGAAGAGCCAAAAGATTTGATTAATTCCTTTTACTTTATTTTTCAAGTTATGTAAACTAGTTAAATGGAAAACATTATAAAACCTCTATGCTATGTTTGGATAAGAAATTTGTAGGTCAAATTCACTTTTGAGATAGAATTTGTAAAATTTTTGTAAGGATGAGACATCTTAATAAAAATTTTACAAATTCCATCTCAAAAGCAAAAATTTTTATAAGGATGAAATATCCCTATAAAAATTTTACAAATTCCATCTCAAAAGCAAATTCCACCTACAAAGTTCTTATCCAAACATAGTGCTACGATTCCCCAGTCCTTTGAGACCATAACATGAGGCTGAGATCCAAAACAGCCCACTGCCACAACTAATTTCAAATAGCCGTTTTCAAGTCATGGCTACCACCAAGTTGCCCATTTGACAGGACACCCCCTGCAAGCCTCAAAACTAAAGCTGTCTAGAACCAAGATTTCGGCCATATGAACCTAACCAATACATCATTCTGAATGCAGATGGAACAAGAAAAGAAAGATTCAGTTCTTCATATTTGAATATCATCACAGTTTGCATCCAACAGATTGGTGCATCAGTTGAATAAAATTCCTAGCCATCCCATCTGTTTGCCTGTTTGGTACCTTGTAGTTTTACCCTTTATTGCTGACAACGGTCATCAGGCAAATGAAAATGGATGGAAGCATCTGTGTATCATTTCTCCACCTTGTTCTTCAAATTGCCCATCAAAAAATTCTCTCATTTCCAGAGCTTCATAGTCAATTTAAGATTTGAGTTTTATCTTCTTTTCGAGCTTTCCTTTATAGCTCAATAATAATTTATCCAACCAACGCCTTTAATGAATTCATAGCAAACTTGAGCTTAATTTTAATTATAATATTAATACAAAAATATACAATAGTGGAATGATTTCCTCAAAACACCTAAAGTCAGTTCTTTACAAATCAACTAGGTGGCCAAGCAGCTTTAAAAGATGGGAAGAAAAAATAAATCATGACATAAACATACAAACCTATCAGACTGCAGAGCCAAAAGAATTAGAAGATGCTGTCATTGTGATGCAGCCATCTATGAGTTTCGTGCATTCCTGAAAAAATGAAGCAAAATCTATTTAGTCTCATTCGACAAATGGTTGCTCTTCTACCATCATTTCTCTCATTTGGAAATTGGAATTCCTTGCTATAACAACCGATTTATGAATTAGCCAATGGTATCACAAAGCTCTCTCTCTCTCTCTCTCTCTCTCTCCAAATTAAATTTAAGGAAACTAGAATTTTACCTTGCGGACAGTGACTGAGAACTACTTACAGCACTGCGAGGAGTGCTAAGGCGCCTTGCCCTAAGATCATGCTCCTTGCTAACACGCATAGCAGCAACTTCCTTTTCCATGTTAGCTACTTCTCTCCGCATTTTTTTGGCCTCAACTTCCATTGCTTTGTTCAATGTATCAACCTTCTTTGACAACATCTGGTTAATTGCATGCACACAAGAAACAATATCATTTATTTGCAAGAGAGAAAAAAGAATGGGGGGGCAGCCTTTAATACTAAACTCAGAAATAATATCCAACCTCAATCGCATCATCCTGGTCCTTAAGGCTCTGATCTTTCTCATGGCAAGCTTTCTTTAGAGTTAAAACTTCTTTCTGTAACATATCATACAACACTCCGGACACAAAATCTTCATTTTCTGTCTTTGTTTTCTCAATTAGATTCCCATCTGCACTCGCCTCACAAGTACCACTTATCTTAGTACCTTGGATCTGATCACAGGTATTGCTCAGAGTTGTATCTTTCCTAATTGCATTTGGAATAACTTTATCTCTATCCAATGATCTACTGCCACCATCAAATGATCTTGATGAGACCTTGGCATGCTTTAATAAAGCACTAGCACTGTTGGATCGGAGGGACCCATATTGTGAATTTGATGTTTTCCTTGATAGGAAGCCATTAGAAGATGATCTGGACAAAATTTCTGCTCCACCAATAGACTGACGGCGTGAATGCCCATTGCTCATACTTTTTCCTTCAGAGGTAGCACGGGAATTACCATTAGGACATGCTTTAAGCTTTTCCTCCAGAACCTTGAATCGTAGTTGGTATTTTTCCTAAGCAACAAATCAATCAATGGGCTATTAAGATGAGGTTCATAAAACAGGTAAAAATGGGCAGGAAATCTTAGAAAACAAGTTATTTTACTCACTTTTAATTGTGCTTCTGCCTTTGCAGTACGCTCTGCTACAGCCAATTTGTCTCGAAGCTGCTGCATTTCTCCCTACAGAGATGTAGCAAAGCATATTATGGCCTGCTTGAAACATTTAAATTTTTTTTTTTATCATGTTATTTAAAACAACTAGCAGTTTGCAGTATGTTCTAATTTATTTTATGTATTGGGCTTAAGCCCCACTTTTAAACCATCCCACACCCCCCCACCCTCCCAAAAAAAAAAAAAAAAAAAAACAAAAAAAGAGTATGTTCCCCTAACAATTACTTGCAACAAGATATTTCTTATTTTATAATCATAATCAAGTTTTAAGAAGGGTGTAGCCCATATGAGTCACCAGGAACCTCTTTTCAATTTAACTGTTTTAGCAGTGCCTGGTTTGACTTTCATCCTCAGTTTGATGTATCAAAAATAACCCATAACAAACAGGGAAACAAAGTAGTTACTCTCTCCTTTTTTGATGAAGTAAAATATGTATTAAAACTTACTCTCTCCTTTCATGTATCACAACAGAAGCCCAATGAATCTGACTAGGTCACCCATAAGCCATTTGAGTATATAATAGCACTCACAAGCACAATTTTTAAAATTTTAATGTTAATTCATGAACTTTCTTCTCGGATCATTCTATCAGCTGATGAGACAAACCATGAGCATAATTGCAGTTGCTCAAAAATTTCTTTACCAAAAAATCCATTGGAATGTGGCTTTTGGCTATGATACTAAATTAGTATTCAACTCAATAAAAATTGAAACATTTAAAGAACTTGAGAATGTAACATGATCAAACTAAGCCTGTAACATACTTGAAAAAATCTTCTTTCTTCAAGCCATTGCTTTACAGGCATTACTTTGTCATTGGCATCTTTCCACTCATTTGCAACAACAGTGGCAACCCGATTTGCAGTAACCTTCGCCCGAGCCAGTTCCCGGTCCAGTGTTTTTCTCTCATCCTATAATAGCTTGGAAGTTAGAAGCAGCTTGGACTATTTGTCAGACACTCAGGATAACTACTAGGTATTATGGAAGAACTAAATTTCTAAGAAGAATAGTTATTACATTCATCTCTTGCACTTTCCGCCGGTAATCACGCACAGCATTAGCAGCAGCACCACCAGCCAACACAGCCTCCTCAAGCTCCCGAACAGTTTGAGTTAGCTTTTCAACCTCTGCAACCTTCTGCCGGTGCATTTTGTCCAGGATTTTGTTTTCCTCCTGATACAGGAGATGCATGTTAAATTGAACTGCACACGCTAATCATTAATGCCCCCAATTGGCCAATTCATGCCTTTATTTACAAATCTAGCGTCAAGAAATTTGAAAGAAACCTGGCATATCTCAATCTGCTTCATTAGTTCTTGGTTTTTGTTTTGCAAATCATCAACCAAAGATGCTTTTGCCAAAGCCATCTGAACAGTTCTCTCGGCCTCAAGTAGAGCAGCCTCCTTAGATTTAGTAAGGCGATCCAGAGCTCTATTGTCATCCTGCAACTTTGCTGCCTAACAAACCAAAACCTTCATAAGCAGAGAAAATTATTCTTATTACTCTTTATCAAGTATATTGAACAAGATATCTTTGACGATGGCTACAAAGCCCCCATCCATGTCTATCTAGAAAGTTTCACCAGAGATGACCAACATGCTGATGTCTAAGAAATTAAGAATCGATGACAGTGCAAGCACCACATGACCACAAATAAAAAAAATTAAGTTTAAAAATTTCAGGAGGCAAAGTTGATATGTACCTCCAGCCTAGCTAGCTTTAGCTCTGCCTCCAATGGAGTGATGATGGCCTCAATGGGAGGCATCTCATCGTCTTTCTGGGCAGCATGTACTCTTCGAAGTGTGGCTTCTGCAGCAAATTGTGCAGCCAGAGCTGCTCTTTTCTCATCATTTATCTTCTTAATCTCAAGGTTCTACAAATCATAACTTACTCATCATTGCATGCTGAAATAACTTCCCAAAATAAGATCAAGCAACAGCAGTAACTACAAAGAGTACCTTGCTTTCCAAAAGGGCTTCAGTTGCTTTTAGCTTTTCATCCACTTTATTGAGGTCATCATTTAACTAAATTCATCAACCAAAAGAAAATTATTAGCAACCTCCTATTATCTAGGTTTTCTAGGCAAGAAAATCCAACTGATTAACATAGACATGAAACACACTATGAAAAATTATACAAGTTTTAAGCAAAGCATTTCTTCCCAATACATCAATTGAGCACCCTGAATGGAAAAACGAGAAACTCTAGTATTTGAACCCAAATATCAGTATTTAAAGCAAAGTTGCAAACCCTCCCACCCCTCGCATGGTGTGACCAAAAATGAGAACACAAAGTTTCATTAAGACAAATCTTCAACTAATTTTGCTAATACTCTAATCAAACTCGACTCAACAAACTTTAATCCCAATTATTTAGGGATCTTTCTCACAGCCAGTCCTAAGCCCAGATAAAGTAAGGTTGTGGTAAGTAAATGGCCAACATAAAACAAGTAGTTACACTTTACGAATTTAAATCATGAACTAATGGCTTCCTAAGCACAAGCCAATTATAGAACAGAAGTTAATTATGGCGTATCACTTATAAGGAGAATTTTCTAATTTCAAAAGAATCTTAAATGTCTTAATAAGAAAAAATCAAAAAAATTAACTCACATTCAAATATGGTTTATTTCAATCCGGTATTGATCCTGTATATAGTAATTCCAACCAAGGCCGTATGTTTTAACCAAGATGAAAACTACTGCTTTTAAGGAATCAATTTCGCTCCATGGGTTATGATTAAGATTCTCTAATAAATACTAATAAATAGTATTCTGAGGATATTCTTGTATATTATTAAATATAAGAACGCATTTAAAGGCTCACCTACAAGAACACCAAAAGGCTTACTTCTAAAATTTTAAATTTATAAAGCTGTTTATTTTAAAAATATTGTTTAAGCTAATTTAATTGAATGTGTCAATATAAAATGTATCTTCTCAATTTTTCTTTCAATAGACCAATTTATTTAGGAGTTGTATATTTAAGGATTTCATATAGGGTTTTTCCCGCATATGTGTCCTTACAAAAATGATAGTTACAAAGAAACACACAATGATGCACAAAAGGATAAGGAATCATGCCTATGGAAAACAAAATTATACACATTTATAAATAAATTTCTCTAATAACAGAATACGTAGCCATCATGATTTGTACTTACTAGGGACCCACAGTACTTATGATATATTTTACTTAAAACTTAAAAAAATAAATTTCAAAATTCAAACACACACAAGGGACACATTAAGGCATGTAAATTTACTTTTAATATCAGAAAAAATAATTTTAAAATAAATAATGCTGTCAAGATTTCTCTTAAATTATCAAAAAGCTACGCCATTTTCCAAAATAAAAATGTGATGGTATGAGGATTTTGATAACAAATGGAGGAGGAGAAGTAGGTGAATATAATATAATGTTACAGTTATAGTTATGTGTCACATATCAATGTAAATAACCATATATTAGCATGTCCTCACTGTGTAGTGCGTTCTTGTCCAGTCTTTTCAAATATGTAGTGCCAACGTCTCCGTTTTGTATTGAACCAATGTTGTGCTACCATTATTGATGCAACGAAGTCTAGAAAATTTGGACTCTAATGACAAGATTATGATATGTGGGTGGCCCAAATTTTGGTTGTAAATAGGATAATACTTGGCTCCTCACAGTAGAGGAGCAACTCCTCCTCCCTTCCACTCATATTATGCCACGTGTCTAACATAACAAATGAGAATTGATTGTGTACATGTATCCCAATGTTATATTATTATAGACATGTGTCCATGTATCTATGTATATATGTTTATGTGTCCAAATGAATATGAATATGTGTCCATATATTTCTATTCACGTGTCCACGTGTCCGTATCCATGTATCCATAATTTTTAAAGTTAACTATGACACATGGCATAATATGAGTGGGAGGAAGGAGGAGTTGCTCCCCCATTATGAGGAGCTAAGTATTATCCTTGTAACTACAACTATTCAAACAAGTTTGGATACACACAGCTAAAGGTACACATAAAAATTCGCATTTTAAACACCATGGTCATCTTATGAACAACACGCATATCAATTTTCCTTCCTTATGGTCTTCCAACGAATTATTGAAAGTTGAATATATGCTAATCAAGTACTAACTCACCAGTCGAATGCCTATTATAACGTGTTATGCCACTATTAAAAAGTGATGCTACTTGCATTTCTCAAAAGGAGTGCATTTTAGTAATTCAGCTATTTTATTTTGGGAAAATGTTCAAAATATTCTGTAAAAGAGTTGCTTATCCCAACAGTCACTACAGTTAGTGAAGAAAGATCAAGAGAGTCAAAATGCTAAACTAGTTCTCTCAGAAATTGTTAGTATGGAGAGAAATTAATTCAAAATTGTCATATAAATCATCACTTAAAATAAATCTAGCTGTTGATGTTATAATAAATATTAACTGCCATAAATGATGCTGCAAGAAAAATTGTAGAGTTGATATTAAATTTCAGTACCTCTTCAACTGCCTTCTCTTTGAGGCGTTCTGAGTACTTCAATGCCTTGATTTCTGCATGTGCATCTCCCAATTCTCTGTCTTTATCTGCAAATGTAGTACATAAAACACTCAATCAAACCTAGATTACTTCTGCTCCATGATCGATATCAAACAAAAAAACTACAATGAAGGGATATCACCAGAATCCTCTTTTCATTAACCTCTTAAGGATTTGAAAATAGCTAGTCCATGTTTTGTAAATTGACCAAAAACTGCTTTTATAATAATGAAATGAGTACTAAGACTGCTTATTTTGCAATGAGGCAAAAACTGAACACTTGGAAATACTTGAGAAGAATGGTATTTATAGAAATATAGCTGGATAATTGAACAGTTGTCACGATGATTCATTAACAACAAATGGGAGATGATAAAATTACAATCAATGCATAGTAGGAACAAATTTTGGCCAATAATGACAGCCATGCAACATTTAACACGACATATTAAGAAAATGACAATTTTCTTAATATTCAATCCAACCAAGCCATGTTCTTAGCTAATTTCTACATCCCTGATTTGAAAAGGGGATATTAAGAGGCCACATCCTCTAATCCAGTTTTTCCATCAAAAGAATGTTTTGACCTAAGGTTTTGGAGATTAAAATTATGATTCACTAAATTGGGTTTAGGGGATAAAATTGATCAAAATAATGTTGCAAGCTAAAAGTAAATCTGGTGGGATGAATTCAGGGGCAAAAACTATTACAATTATGATACAATTTGTTTAATCTCCTTACTGACTGATAGTTTCATACATTGTTCAAATATGAAAACCTCATCAATCTACCGAGCTATTAGCTCCAAAAATAATAAGTTTGAGGGGATAGCTTAATAGATATTAACCAGGCAACAGCCTAACTATAAGAATGAACAATCCA
Organism: Liquidambar formosana; assembly: GCA_039720395.1. Taxonomy (NCBI): domain Eukaryota; kingdom Viridiplantae; phylum Streptophyta; class Magnoliopsida; order Saxifragales; family Altingiaceae; genus Liquidambar; species Liquidambar formosana. The sequence continues at coordinate 122,293 of JBBPBK010000308.1, forward strand.
ACGTCAAAAGGCTCCATTTGAATTCATGGAAAATATTTTATCAGAAACGGGGGCATTGAGTCAGTTTAATGTGTTCCCTCAGAGATATCTACACATTAAACTCCATTTGATTCCATCGAAAATGTTTTCTGGGAAACTTTTTTTCCAAAGGAATAAAAATTTTCCCAAGCTTCATGATTAAATATCTGTCAATAAAATTGCATCCTTAAACAAAAATCTTACATTTTAAATTTTTCAAAAGATCCATGGTACAATTCCATCAACATAGACGGAGGTCAAAAGGGGGAAAAATTAAGCCCCAAAATTTTCAAGGAATTTTTTTTGGTGGAAGCAAACACAGTTTAAACTGAGATTGAATTTCTACAAAATTATATGGCATAATATTTGGCAGGTAGTAAACATATATTTAAAAAGCTAAAACAAAACAAAAATATTGCTCCAAATTAAGTAAAACAATTTTTTCACAAAATAAAAAATAGAACCCGAATATCCGAAACTAATGAAAAATTCAATCTTCATACGAACGGTAAACAAAAAAAAAGCTACGTTTGTTTACGCGAAAATATATTACAACCAAAACCTATATATCACATCTCATCACAAAGTTTGGGGGAAAAATGTTTACATCCAGAATTTTTTTTCTCGAGAAAAAATTTTTCCCAGAGAACATTTTCGGTCAAAACAAACAGTGAAAGTTGCGAGCTGAAGAAAGCTATAGAAGACGAAGAGTTTGCGAACCTCGAACTTCGTTTTCGAGGCGATTGAGCTCAACTCGAACTGGATCGGAGCCGTGCAAGAGGGTGATGATGTCATCGACTTCGGAGCCGGTTCGAGAGATGGTGCTGGGCTTCTTGCGAGCCCTGAAGGAAGCAGACGAGGTCAGAGTCACCGGCCTGAACGAGTCCGAGCTCGACGGGGCCTCGCCGTTGCTAATGTAGTTGTTCGCCATTAGAGATCTGGTAATGTAAGCTCATACAACTTTGAACCCTAGATACATACCCATATACAAATGTATCTAGAGAGAGAGAGAGAGAGAGAGAGGGAGAGAGAGAAGGGGCAGGTCTGGGAAACAGTGTTATTTTTCTGTGAGGAGTGTGAGAGAGAGAGAGAGAGAGAGAGAGAGGTGGGTTTTCTCCAAGTTTGAGGATTTGAGCATTTATATATGGTGGGATTAAGTGGGGGTTTAGGCAGGGTTTAAATGAGAGTGAGAGATTAATTTGAAGCGATCAGAGATATGTATGGTCATTAACTGTGTATTATTTTATATTCATGGAAATGATCATGTGGATTGTCCCAAACGGTTTGCACGGTTCTGCAGACAAGTGCGTGCGCGTGAAAATTACGCATGGCTCCTGGCCATGTGATCTATCTCAAATGATCTAGACGGTCCCCACTCGGTCATATCCTTTTATTCTCTTCATACTTATGTATCATCTCTACATGAGTATAATAACATGTATCTACTTTTTTGGTCTGCTCATATGTGGTCATAGAAGTTTAATCATGTTTTTTACATGTTGATCATGTGTTAAGTCAGTTGATCATTTGGCTGCAAGTGTATCGTGTTTCTCAAACTCATTTGATAAGGATTGGACGGTTAGAAACTTCTGATCATATTGATTTAATTTCTATTAAGGGCTCATTTGTTTAATTGTAATTATAAAAAATCAAAATAGAATAAAATGAGATTTTAATGATAAACCAATACTGAAAAAAGAATATAAGAGACTTATTCCATTTTATTTTCCCACAATTCTAATCAAATAAATGAAAGTTAAGGATAAGCATCCCATGAGGGCCTCTCCATCTCTTTACTAATGGTATAGTGTATGTCTTGAAATTCATCCAAAATCATCTGAATTAGGGAGAGTTCATCATTATACCTGCCCACACAATACCTTTCTTCTGTTGAAGACCTCCTTGGTGGGAATGTGGGATCCATGCTACGGTTAGACCTGCTCCGCAGGACACGACATTCTTGTTCTCTCCCAAATCCTGCATCCAACGGCTAAAATTCGTTTTGGTCTAATCGCAGCGGTCAGAATTGAGTGGATCCCAGCATATATCAGCTAGAGAAACTTACCATTATAATGATGATTCCATGATAGACATTCATTAATCAATCCATGTCATTAGAAAATGGAGGGTAGTGATGAATCCCATCAACGCCATCAAGATTATGGAGGTCATAAAGTCTCCTTCAAATTACACTAACTTTTTTCATTAACTCTTTACATTAACTTACGTGGTCACATATGATCATCTAAGATGATTTGTTAGTTTTTTTTAATCAAATGACATCACATCATTGGCCACATGATCATTCTTACAGTATCTTTAATATTAATATATATATGTATATATATAAATATATATACCCAATCAAAATAGATCCACTCTCGTTATCTAATTACAAAATAAATCAACTCATAATTAATTTGAAAAAACAAGAAATAAATGTTCCACCAGTAAAGCCGAACAAATTAACTAGAAAAAGAAACTCATCCATCATTGTGAAATTGAAACCGCATCAAATGTATCTTTACTTAATCAAGTTTTTAGGTTTACTAAGCAGTGCTTTGATTTTTTATCATGGGCCCACATGATCTTGCCACGTTATTATGCATCGAAACTTATGGCAACAGCGCAAGGGAGGTGTAGTGGCGTAGCAGGGAAAAGGGGTGGCGTGGGGTGGGGCGGGGCCGGGGGGGCGGAGGAGGATTTATGCGGAGAGAGAAAGCAAGGGAAGAATTATATTATATTATATTTAAGGTGTATCATAATCAGAAGAGGGACAGGAGCACATGCAATAGGGAAAGCGTAGACAGCACATGCCTTGCGAGACAAAGCGTGAATCTAACCGATGCTGGGGTCCTCCTTTTGTTTTTTTTTTTTTCTTTTTCTTTTAAGTTTTAACTCAAACCTCATCCACTTTCTCTCACCCCACACGTGTGTCCACACGGCGTCTATTATTGGATACTCACTCTAAATCATTTCTCATTCTTTTCTCAACTATAAATATCTCCCCCAACCCCAACTCGTGACACGTCCGTACGGTCCAAGCCCTTTTTTTTTTTTTTTTTGTATTAATTTGGAAAGCACTCATCTATGATTGCATTTGGCTCAAGGGAGTGAATAGGAATGAGAACGAATCGAGGATGGGAATGGTGGGAATGGAATAGAAAAAATTTATATGGAATTTATTTTTTATGATTTCATTCATTAAAGATTAGGAATGGAGGGAATGTCCATTTCTCTTAGGCGATGCTGTTTGGTTGGAATGTAATTTGATTCTATAGTCAAAATAGTTTGGAATGAAATAAAATTGAAATAAATATTGTAAAATGAATATCATTATAATTCACTATTACTGTTTGATTCCATTCTCATTTAATTATCTTATCTAAACATATTATTTGGAATGAATTAGAATGAAATTTCATCCCATTCCCACTAAACAAACATGGACTTAGTTTGGAAAGGAATATTTTATTCCCTCAAAGGAGGGAATAAACCCTAACAAAAGAATGACCATTTCATTCTCTTGGAATACTAAATAATCTTTTACTATTTTTTTTTTCGCTAATGGAATCACTATTCCATTCCCTCTCTCATTTTTTTCATAACAAACACAACCTAAATGTCATTCTGTCTTCTTTATAAACGAAGTGGACTAGGTCGATTTAAGTCCCAAGCAAAGTGATGGAATTTAGGGTTTTGTGATTTTTCCCATCTCAAATAGTTCTATATATACTAACTATTTGTACCAACTCACATGGGGCGTGAACTCATTAAAAAAGTAATTAAATGACCTACTACCATCTTATCTGAGTTAGTAAACAGAGGGTGCAAGTACTATTATACTCCTTCCGTCCCATTTTATTTGCTCAATTTAACTAAAAACATATATTAAGGCAATGCATTGCCATGTCACCTTATTTATTTTAACTTTCCAAATTCATTTTTCCTTCGAAAAAAAGGTTCAAATTTATAGGAGAAAAAAACAACTAAAGTAAAAGGGTATTTTAAGAAAATAACATACCATCTTGATTTGACTTTTGAAAGTGATAAAATGTTTTGGGATATTCTAAAATGAAAAAATGAACAAATAAAATGGGATGGAGAGAGTTGTATTTTTCTTCTCTCCGACTTCTAAGTTGTGATAATATTCTGCATATCTAATATCTTCTTCTTCTTCGTTTTTTTTGTGTTTTTTACCCGAAGGACATGGCTAGTTATGTGGCATAATGTAGCTACTTACATGGCACCCATTTGAGAACCACAAAAACCATCACGTATTGACGCAGTTGCTATCGTATCATTAGAAGAAAAAAAAATTCAAGATGAGCACTCTTTGGAGGTTTTGCTTAATATCTGAAATTCAAGTTCAAATCGAGCTTAGACATGACACTATTGAATTGATTAATCAAGGTTTGAGCGTCATGACTAGATTCATCCATCAGCTATATAACATAATATTCCCTCTTTTTTAAGTTCAAAACATAAAAACCCAACTTTTCTATTTGTTTTTAACGAATGAAGATAATGCGTAAATCCATCCACTATTATCAGCATTTTTCTTTTACAACATAATGCTTTGACCACCCAAGCAAAATTATGTAACAAGCAAAATATTCTTTTCCAAAATAGTTGTATTGCAAGTCAACTGTTCACCTATTTGATCCCAGTCTTCGATACCACTAGTCTCTTTTCATTTCCCTTATTTTGTCCTCTTGTTTTTGATTTGGGTTTGTTGGGCAATTGTTTACTTGTTAGATGTTAGTTGCCTAGTATGAGGATATGTTTTGAACCTAAGCTTCCGATACAGTTTTAATGAGGTTTTACCACCTCCTATAGGGATATCCTTTCTCCTTTGATATCCTTGGCCAAATTGGTGAGTGTCTAGATTTAAAATCAGTTCTAATAAAACTAAGCACAGTGGTGCCGGATCAATGTGGTTTTTCATTTTTTGATTAATTGTATCATCGTATATTTAACCATCCCATTTTTTGGTAATTCTTCTCGAGATATATATGTATATAGGACAATTGGTTTTGCATTTTACAACAAATGAAAAAAAATAAAATAATAATAATAATAGTAAACTTGGAACAGAAAAAATGCATCAAAATTATACCTATATGACAGACTTTATTGACCCCCTTCGATTGATGTCTTCTTCTCAATGCATCTCCTAAGGGGACAGGGTGTGCATTCAAAGTTTCAAACCCATCCCACCCATCATATCACCAACAACAACCAAAAAAAAAAAAACCAACCCACCCATGCTTGAAAAATGGGATGTCTTCCCAGTTACTACAGTAACAAGGAAAGAAGGTTGCCGATGATAATATCATTCCATGCGACGGCATATGCGCCTCACAAGGGACCACTCCTCACGTGCTATCACATGACAGGTGATAGGTGATTTGTACTTGACGAGGGGCACATATGCACCTCTCCAATACTTGACAGATCTAATGAAATAACCATTTGGTGGGTTAGGTTACTGCCCATGGACAAGGTTCTGGATTGGCCCCAATAGCATTTACTCTGTATGTCCTGTCAACTCAAGCCTGCATAAACCTTGGAAGGTTGGTGGATTGGGCCAGGTTTAGCCAGCTTTGAAAGTCCATTCTTCTAACCATGTTTTAATTCCAATGGTTGATGTTGAACACAATGCTCCATTATAGCATCTCCATCGGTGAGTTATGATCTGTACTATTGTTATATTATAATATTTAATATAAATTGGGCTGCTTTAATAGTGTGCTAAAAATAGCAATAATTCACAGTTGTGCCAAATATAACACAAGGGTGAGCTATTGTTATATTTGTTATGTCAGTTTATCTATTTCTCAACAATCAATCACACCAGTAATTGTGAAAAATATAATATTTCTCTTCCAAAATTTTCTTAGTAACCAAATAGCTCGTAAATAAATACAATATTTTCATAAATAATACTGAAATCTGATATATATATATATATATATATAAACAAACAGAAAACATACCATTTTTTTTTAGCCCATTCGTTCCACTCAAGCAACCTCACATTTGATCCATGATATGCCCAATTCACTATTTTAATTTTTGATTTTATTAAATTTTTTTTGGTTAGAACAATGGAGGTTGGAAGATGGTAGTTTGTGATTGGTAGTTTATAAAAAATAGAGGGAATTGAGATGGTTACAAAAAATAGCACACTATGTCCTTTGCACCATTGGAGCACCTAGTGCTAATTATAACATTTGGCGCTATAACACGTGTTAAAATGGCAATAGCACAGATTATTTAGCTCACATCACTGGATGCTCTTAGCAATGTCTACGGCTATAATATACTAACCATAGATCATGTATTTACGAATCAATAATCTGGTTCACCATCTCAGACAAGGCTAATACAGTAACACCTGATAGGTACAGGCCAACAGTCCCAGTTTAACAGGCACAGAATCAAGGAAACAGGAGAGAGATTGCCAGCAATGGCTGGCTACTTCAACATCTTGGAGTGGAAATGAATGTTCATGTTTACTGCATTAAATGGCTCTGGAAGCAATTAAAACAGCTAAAACATAAAAGGCAACTCTTCAGTGCCCAACACTCTTGTTCTAACTCAATGCAGCCCATAGTCCGTTGAGAGTCCATTCATAAAATTTTACGCAAGCACAAAATCAGATATGAAAAAAATAAATAAAACCACCCACAACATCAACTAACAATAAGTAGCCGCACACCCACCTTTCTTCTTCGGTGCTCGCTGTCTATAATGCCATTGTCTCGGCAGTTGAGGATTCGGAAACGCAATCAAAATAAACAATGATGGGCGATTTTGTCGAGTGACTTATGACAGGGTACATTAGATAATCAAGTATCAGGACATTTGGAACTTAATGAGAAATCGGAAGACACCCAAATCTAAAGGATGAAATGGCATCACAGAGCATCTCAATCGTGTACAATATGAATAATAATGTCTATACACATAGCTGGCTTTGCCCAAGCACATACATTACAAATTAGGTCTGTCCAATGCCTCAAGAAAGAACAGAGACATTTCAAGCAGAAAAAAGATGCTTCTTCAATCCACTTAATTTTCTGTAAATATCTTATTGGCTAAGAGCTTGACCCACAGATACTGGGACAGGCTTTGGCAGAGGATAAGCACTTCATTTAGAATCCATTCTCAATATTTCAGAAATTATACCAGTACTTAAAAAAAAAAAAAAAAAAATGCTGTAAAGCTCAAGGGCTCCTATATGCTTTCCCCTATAAAAAAAGACAAATCAAATTACTTAATGTCAGTAGGGCATCCAGACATCTGCCCCATCTACAAATGTTGACCTTTAAAAGGTAGGTAAGGTTAGCCAACATTATTACAGCAACATTACATGAAAAACTGGTGTTGCAGTTCCCAGGGAGAAAATTGTTTGATTTAGACTCATCAACCAATATGTCTTACCATGCAAAATTTCATATCTCCCCTTACACTAAATCTGCAATCTATGATTGTTAAATCAATAGGTAAAAATGCAAAGGCTTCTTTCCTCTTCATATCTGTTCCTTTTCCATTTTAAGGAGCTTCTGAAAGCCAGATATTGCAACCTCACAAAACACCAGACAATGATAAACCTGTTATACAGAAGGCCTGACCTTGGAGACCCTCTTATGTTGATTCAGATCCCTTCACTAAAGCAGCTTCACGCTCCTGACGATGTCATTCTCTCTGAAACAATTTCAAAATAAGCAAACAAACATAAAAAATTTCATATGAATAAACTGGCACACAGCCATAATAATCATATCAGGATAGGCATGGATTTCCATTAGACTTGTGAAGAAATCATAAAGATGTGCAGAATCCCATGTGATCAATGTTTCCATATAAACTGTTACTTTGATTTGCAGTTCCCTAAGCCAGTTATGCTAGGGCCTACCCAAAACGAAATCGAGACACTTTCCATTAACCACCTACTTGAGTTAAATGGTAATTCCTCTTTCAAGTTTCTTTCAGGGCCCCTCTTTGCCCAGTGTATAGCATTCCAACCTTTCCATCCAAAGCCACAGGTCACTTCTGAGATCGTGTAGATAGTGACAGTGACTCACCACAAGATCAACATGAGTGATATTCTTCTGAAAATAACTAAATAAGGAAACAAAAAGGCATATATCCGCCATATTATACAACTTAGCACAAATCAACAAAGCCTTAAATTCCATTAACTTTGATATCCCCATATTAACACCATTTGAACAAATTACTAGCCTATGCTTAAACTTCCATTCACATCGAGATGATTAAAGGAAATCAGTGCCACTTGCTGAGACTTCTAGGGAAGATTCAGATTCTTTTCCATCTTTAAATTTGCTAGGCAGGTCAAATGTAAAAGGTCTAGGATCCTGCAGTAGAAGGCTGAGAACATTTTAGCTATGGCTATTATATGCAATTGGGGAAGAGAAACAGAAAGACATTTTAAGAATTATAAAACACCTTATTTTATATCATCAATAAATCTAAAGTAATTTTAGCCCACTGGGATTTTTCCAGTTTCCATGACTTAATATAATTTCCAGGTGGGTGGATGGGTGGGCAGGCATGCGTTTATGTTGCTGGCACAGAGAGTTGAAGAAAAACAGTGCCAAAAGACAGGTGTTGATCTGCCGTGTTTCACCATAGGGTATGGCACAGAGAGTTAGTTAGAGACAAACAGTGCCAACAGAGAACATATATCAACCTTTATGTTTCAGTTTTCCTTTTCCAAAACCAATAAAACAAATTGGTTTAGTCCTTTTACCCCTTTTCATCTTTATTAGTTTAAATTATAAATTTTCCTTATTAAACTGGACTAATGTAGAAACCAATTCCAATTGAACCTTAGAAGCAGAAACCTTCCATTAAGGGTACCAATCTTGCCTCGGAATCAGGATTCTTGGTTGAGAGAAACACGGTTTTAACAAAGATGGAAGCAGAGGGGGAAGGCAGGGCCATGAACTCCCATTAACCTCTTCCTATAAAAAATTTAAATATTTTAAAAATAAAATAAACCATACTCTTGCTTTCTCTACATTAGGGAGGCTTCTAATAAGAACACAATCTTTGCACTTTTTTTTTTTTTTTTTTCCCTTTTGGATTCCTTTATAATTCTATTGAACTACAAATTTTTTCTTGAATTTTCTCTACAACTTTCACCCCACACAATAATACAATATCATATTGAGGTAAGACAACACAAACAAATTTTACACCGAAATTTCCTATACGCCCCAAACTTTTGACTCTTCCACGTGCCCCCACTCTCACCCCCAACCCAGCCCCTGCTTTGTGCTTCTATGAATTGAACAAGGCATAGGACCAAGGAGTGACTAAACTGAAAGGTATCACACAAGAAAAAGCCACAAGAGATTTTACTAATCTAAGAGAAACCTCAGCCATTTATCTAAACAGTCAAAAGCCTTTTTGGTCCCCCACCCCCATTTTTTTTTTTTTTTATAATGAGGAAACCCGTAGGGCAAACCCTCACCCCATATAAGACCCCACAACCCATATGGACCAGATAAGTCTAAGGCCCATGAGAACCATAAAACCTTGTGTGGGTGGCCCAAGGGGTTTAGCAAGAATAGAACTCTTAAGACCTCTGCTTCCTGAGGCGTGGCCCCCACCCCCATATTAAAATCCAAATATAATTTTGGAACAGGTATGGATCTTTACTTCAAGCTCCCAATCAGCTCCTATTCATGCATTCATAAAATCCAAGCTATTATGATTTTATTTTTTCCTCAACATTTCGTGACCATTTCTCTTCCAAATGTCTTCAAAGAAACTAGTAATTCATGATGAAAACCATTTTTAGAATTGTTTAAGCGGCGCAACATATATGTTTACTATTTGATGTCAATGCAAACCAAATTACATCCAAATTCCATGTACTTCATGAATTGAATCTGATTTTATACAAGTACAAATGAAGCAGATATGGGTCTTAAATGTTAAGAGAAAAAGTAGATTCAGATCTGGATATTTGTAGTTACTTGAATCTGCACCAAACTCATATATATCTGCTCCAAATCCCATCCACTTCAAGCCCTGCCTGGCTAAGCTGGAAGTGATGGTGGTGGTGGTGGTGGTGGTGGTGGTGGTGGTGGAAGTGGTATGTCAATGGCAGTGATGGTTTGGCGGTGGACATGAGGCGATGGAAATTGTCGTGGCGCTGGGTTGGCAATGTTGAAGTAATTCTGGTAAAAATCTAACCATTGACCCACCCAAACTGCCATGAAAGAAGGGTTGGGACTTGGGGGGTCAAGTTGGTTATTTTGCCCAACTAAGCTTTATTTGGGTTACGGCGTTATGCAAATCCTCCCCTATTACAAAGGGATTACGTCTGATAAACTTCAGGACCAGTCGACTGATTATTATTTGTAAAAAATTTCAATCTTTAAATTCTTTTTATATGCTTCAATGGGTTTTCATAGGCAGCAGTCACTTCCAGTTTTATAAAGCAGACAAGGATCCAGAGGGATCAAAATAAATAAATAAAAATGTTCCATCAGTGACTTTTGCCAACTCCAAGACCATCCATCCAGGAGCATAGGGTTCCCAGAAACAGCATTGCTGAGTCACTTTATGCAGATAGGCTCAGAAGCTAAATTTTAACCCCTTGGTAAAAGATTAGAGCTCAGTAGTAGAAATGTGGTCAACTAACATAACTTAAATGTTTACCCCATTTAGGAAATAACAATGAAGAAATAATGGAAGATTCACTTGTGATGGAAAATAATTAAGCACACTTATTTATAAAGAGATTGAAGTTCAAAAACATACCCTTCTTTCCCAGTATGGAAGGAAGCAGACGAAATCGTAGACTGGAGTAATGGTTGAAACCAAAACAACATTAAGTCCAGTAGACACCAAGAGACCTGTCATAGGCCGGGTTCTATGTGGCATCTTCCTTTAGTTTAAGCTTTTAGCTCTGCAATCATGAGATCGTTGTTCAGAAATCAATCCCCACATGAAAATATATTTAAACAAACCAATATAAAATCATATAGAGAAGGAAAAATCAACAAAAATTAAAGTGACTATAGTCCCCAAAAATGGCCTACAACCGGCATAACTATCCATGTGGCTCATGAATATAATGCTGGGCCTCAAATTCAATAGATCCAAAATAACAACATTATTCCTGAGAATCTCAAATTTTGGATTCATCGGTGTAATATATATATAAACATATGTAGTCCTATAAATGTGTGCTCTTAGGGCACATATTAACATATACTTAAATGAAACGAAAAGTGCAATGGAAAATGTATTTGCACAATTTTCTATGCATTTTTACCTTTTTATATGCTATTTGCATAAATTTTTATGTGTTTTCACATTTTTCAATACTATTTCACAGGGCAGTCTAAGCTCGGACAGCAATCCAATCCCACTCCTACCTTAGGCCAACCTATGAGTCTTGCATTTTCACATTTCCCATTGCACTTAATTAAATATATTCTAACGTGTGCCCCAGAGTACAAGTTAATCGGACCCTTTTAAGGCAGAAGAGAGAGCAATAAGGGGATTCAAGTCTCAAAATCTTAAAGCCAAGACGATAAGAGACCCAGCAGTCCACCACCACTACATGAAAAGCATTAGAAAAATGAGTCCCACCCAAGAACTCAATTAGATGCATAAAATACACACATGATCAATCATTTCATCTCGAGAGATAGATTACAAAAAACATAAATATATGGGTAGGCTTTACAAGGAAGTTCAAGGCCTATTCGGGAGATCACAGCCCACATATTTTTAATTCCACACAACTGCATATTGAACCCCTCAAAAGGTTTAACTTCCTATCACAGATGAGAGAACCATTCAGAGGGCCATAATGTTCAAACAATCTCATTTCAAACTTGCAAAAGAAACATTTTAAGCACCAGAAATCTAAGTATGAAACTAGGTACACTACTACAGAACCCGAAAAACTATTGGAAAATGTATTGTAAATCACCTTGGAATTTCAAAAATATTATGGACTTGCAAGCCTATTGGTAACTCAGGGACCTTCTACAGCCTCTCTGTATTAGATTCATCAATTTCCCCAATCAAAAACCTGCATTGAATTAGAACCCTAGTACACACACATATAAGTCTAGGTAGAGCTGTTGAGACTGAGCCTCATACAAGTAAGTGGCTTAACTGAGTTTTGAGTTTTTCTAATTGTCTTGGAAACAATTCAAGATTTTGACACTCGTCTCTTTTCCTTTAGTTTTCTCAGGAACCAAACAAACAGATGGTAAATGAAATTCAATATATATATATATATATATAGAAAATCAAATATAGCAGAGTAGTAAAAAGTTTTTTTAGAGAGAGAAACTCTCGGCGTAATATAGCAACATTATTAGCCAGCTAATGTGCGTCGGATCCAGATTTTTCTTTTGTTGGTAACTTGCGAGCAGATGCTTATCGGAGTTTGAAGGATCTCTCTGTTTCTCCATTCCCCTCCGATGGAGGGGACTGGAATCTTCTTCCTTCTTCCTCGATCTCTATCTGGGTGCTAGGGTTTGGGTGGTCGTTTGGATCTCAGAGCGTCTCTCGGTTAACTCTTCTTGCGATTCTCGGCTCCTCTTCTTGCTGAGTTATTCTTCTCAATTCTTCTCTCTTTGGTTTCTAAGGTTTGGGTGGTAGTGGAACTCTTCGCGACTTACGGTTGGCCCTTATTATGACACTCGGTCCTTCCTCTGTCTGGTTTCTAGGGTTTGAATGTTCGTTGGTTCTCTTTGCGACTCTCGGTCTCAGCTGTTGCAAATATGGCGGAGAGGCATAACTCAAATCGGAGACTCTTTCAGATCGAAGAAAAATCATTCGAAGTGGGAGTGGATGATAGGGATAGAGGCAGATTTTTGCGAATAATAGAGAGGGGTAGAGGGTTCACGAAAAGCATCTTCCTAGAAAGAGTTTTTATGCATAAACTTAGGGATTTCCTTCTTGCTATTCTGCATCGTAAAATAGGTTATAAGTCAAAATAGGTTATAAGTCATATTGGAAAGAAGAAGGTACGTACAGGGAGGTGGTTGCTATGTTGAGGACAAATAACAGAGGCAAAGCTATCTTTATCTCAGAAATATTATACGACGGAAGAAAATTTATGATTATCATTCCAGAAGGCTGTGATGCTTGCGGATGGAAGTGTATGCTCGAAGCTCTTAACTTCTGTTTATCCTCTATATCTAAACTCGATTCGCAAACTAAAGTAGGGTTGGCAGATTTGGAGAAATTTTTTTTTCTTGAAGCTGCTAAGATTCCAGAATTGTCCCTGAGTGGAGAATGCACGATTGATGTGAAGGATAATCGAATTATTTTCGTTCCGAATATTGAAGATGTGGAACATCGAGCTGAGTTTTTGAAATCGTGTCTGGTAGGTAGATTTATGGGGTTTGGGGGGACTATTACTGACATTGAGAGATGGGCCTCCAAGGCATGGAGAGTTAGTGCTGGAGTGAAAATACACCAATTAGCTGACAGCCTTCTGTTATTCTGTTTACCTTCAGAACAAGAAACCCAAAGGATTCTTAACACAGGTAGTAGATGTAAAGGAAAGGCCCTGCTTCAACTAGATTTTTGGGGATACAAAGTTGGTTGCACAGGGATATCGAAGGCTACTGGTACTCGATGGATCCAAATCTTGGGTTTGCCTGTTCATTTATGGAGTTGGAATCTCTTTAAATCCATAGGTGATTTCTGTGGAGGTTATTTGGATGCGGTGATTGACTGGGAAGGGAGATGGGACAATATTAGGGTCTCCGTGAAGAACAAGGCAGCCATCCCTGACTTTATTCACATACAAGTCCATGGTGTTTGTTACAGGGTACAATTATTAGAAGAGAGGGCGCCAGTTATTATCCCTGAACATATAGATGATTCCAAGCATTACCAAGGAGGTGATGGCGGTGTGGAGATCGTGACAGTAGATGATGGTGTTCGCAATATTCAGTTTCAGAGAAGGGGTCGACAAATTCAAGGTAGGAGATAGGTTGAGAGGCACGCGCGATGGAGGAGAGTGGGTAAAAGAGTTATGGTGGGTGGGGAGTGGACTCGTGGCACAAGAAGGCTGGGGGGTAAGATGGTGGTTGGTGTGAAGTCTTTGTCACCTGTGAAGGGTTTGAATTTTAAATCTGACTCTTTAGCAGCTCGTGACCAGGAGGGGGAGGATAATTGGGCTTCTGTTATTGGATTGAATGATCCATGCTCTTCTTCAGCTCAGACCCACTCCAAAGAAGGGCCTTCTGCCAATAGGCTTTCACTGATGCTTTATTATCTAGTGGGTTGATTGGGCTATCTCCTCAGCTGGCCCTATCTCTTGAGGAGCACTCTAGTTTGCCTTTAATCAGTCCCAACATTACATCTACTTCTCTCAACACAGTCCGAGAGCACTCCGGCTTTAGCATGGAAGGGATGCAAAATATAGAGATGCAGAAATCTGGAGAACTTATGTTACTCCCTCCTAGAAGAGATGAGGTAACGGTGGAATTGATGGACGGGCACTCTTCACAGTGCTGTGATGAGGAGTTAGAAGAGTTCTGGTCAGATTTATCGGACACATCGGAGCCTTTAGTTTGCAATCCTGTGGCTATGCTTAATCCAGGTGAGTTTTTGGTACAAGGCCAAGATTCTTTTTGTAATAATCTGTTGTTATTGGAGGGTGGGGACAGAGAATCAGAAATCTCTGAGTGGGTTTTGTCGCGCTCTAAAAATTAAGTAAAGTGGTTGGTGTTACTTATGGCGAATTTGAAGAAGATTTTATTAAGCTTCTGTCGGCTATTGAGAAAAAGGGGAGGGACATAGGTGCTATATCGCCTAAGAAGAATCTGGTCAGTCCGGTTGATAGAAGGAGGAGGGAACTAAAAAAATTGGAATTCACTATTAACTACGATGGAAGGGAGGGGCAGAAGGAGTTGTCTGGAGGGGCGAAGAAGGGACATAAACTAGCTATCATCCCTTTATGAAGATACATATTCTATCTTGGAATGTAAGAGGGCTTAATAGTAAAGAACGGAAGGGTAGAATTAAGGTAGCCCTGCGTAAATAGAAAGTGGATATTGTAGTTTTACAAGAAACTAAGATTGATAGTAT
The DNA here is from genome assembly GCA_039720395.1 of Liquidambar formosana. Classification (NCBI taxonomy): domain Eukaryota; kingdom Viridiplantae; phylum Streptophyta; class Magnoliopsida; order Saxifragales; family Altingiaceae; genus Liquidambar; species Liquidambar formosana. The sequence goes on from JBBPBK010000308.1 coordinate 137,425, forward strand.
GGGAGTTGAGGTGATTAGAGATCTATGGTCGGGTAATTATGTGGATTGGGTTTCTTTAGATGCTAGGGGTACGGCTGGGGGTATCATGATTTTATGGGACCGCAGAGTGGTGCATTTAGTAGATGATGCAAAAGGAACTTTCTCAATTTCTTGTTTTTTTAAGAATGTTGGGGATGGCTTTGAATGGGTTCTTTCTGGGGTGTACGGTCCTAATGAGGATGCTCTTAGAGGCTCCTTTTGGGCTGAATTGGAAGCTATTAAACTCAAATGGGTGAACTCTTGGTGCATTACAGGTGACTTCAACGTTGTTAGAGCCCCAATTGAAAGAAAAGGATGCATGTACTCAAACTCAGCTATGAGGCTTTTTTTGGACTTCATCGAATCTAATGAATTGATTGACCCCCCTTTAGTGGGGGGCTGGTTTACTTGGTCTAATAATAGAGAGGAGCCTTCCCTTTCCCGCCTTGATAGATTTCTGTTTTCGGCTTCTTGGGAGGAACACTTTCCAAGGGTGTTACAATCGGCTTTACCAAGACCTTTGTCTGACCACATTCCTTTGGTTCTTGATAGTGAAGGTGTGAGACACGGGGTGGCCCCTTTTCGCTTTGAAAACATGTGGCTGGAAGTTGAAGGTTTTGTGGATCTTGTTAATGTTTGGTGGTCGGAGTTTAACTTTGATGGCTCTCCTAGCTTTGTTTTTGCTAAAAAGGTAAAACCTTTGAAGATGAAATTGAAGACATGGAACAAAGAAGTCTTTGGAAATTTAGAATCCCTTAAAAACAGTGCTCTTGATATTATCCATTCTCTTGATGAAAAGGAAGGTGTGGATAGTCTTTTGGAAGGGGAAAAATTAAGAAGAATTGAGGCCCAAGCGGAATTTGCTAAAATAGCTAGATTAGAAGAAATTAGTTGGAGGCAAAAATCTAGAGCTTTGTGGCTTAAAGAAGGGGATAAAAATACCAAGGTTTTCCATCGTATTGCTAATGCTCATAAAAGGAGAAACTTTATTGGGAGTTTGAAAGTTAATGGGATGCTTAATGATGATGAGTCGGTTTTTTCTAAAGAAATTGTGGACTATTATGAAAAATTATTTTGTGAAGAAGAGGATTGGAGACCGTTTCTTGATGGAGTGGAATTCAACCAGTTGAACCATATGGAAGCCGAATGTTTGGAAGGTATCTTCGAGGAAAAGGAGGTTTGGGATGCTTTGTGTTTGTTAAATGGTGACAAGGCGCCCGGGCCTAATGGTATGTCCATTGCTTTTTTCAAAAAGTGTTGGATTGTCATCAAAGATGACCTTATGAAAGTGTTTGAAGAATTCTTTGATAGAGCTAAATTGGAGAAAAGCCTCAATGCCACTTTTATTGCTCTTGTTCCAAAAAAAGAGGGAGTGATTGAGGCTCGGGACTTCCGCCCCATTTCTTTGTTAGGAAGTGTGTACAAAATCATTTCCAAGGTTCTAGCCATAAGGATTAGCAAAGTAGTTGATAAGCTTGTGTCCAACTCCCAATTTGCTTTCATCAAGGGGAGACAAATTCTTGACGCGGTTCTAGTGGCTAATGAATGTGTGGATTCAAGGATTAGGAGTGGGGAACCAGGGATATTGTGTAAGATTGATTTGGAAAAAGCTTTTGATCATGTGAATTGGAACTTTCTTGTCTATTTACTAGGGCGAATGGGTTTTGGCTCTAAATGGAAAAGATGGATTGCTTGGTGTATTTGCTCTGCCTCCTTTTTGGTGCTTGTCAATGGTACTTCTTATGGATTCTTCCATAGCTCTAGAGGCCTCCGTTAAGGCAAACCTCTCTCCCCTTTACTTTTTATTCTTGTAATGGAAGCTTTGAGTAAGCTAATTCATAAAGGTTATGAGGAGCATTTATTAGTAGGCTTTGACGTGCATGGTGGGGGTGGTGAGGAAGGGAGTATTTCACATTTGCTTTTTGCTGATGATGCATTGTTTTTTTGTGGGGCTAATGATGAGCAATTAAGGCATCTTAGAATGATTCTTCTTTTCTTTGAAGCGGCTTCCGGCTTAAAAGTTAACCTTGGAAAGAGTGAGATTATTTCTATTCGTACTATCAACAATATTGAGGAGCTTGCCACTAATTTGAATTGTAAAGTTGGGAAGTTACCAATGTCCTATCTTGGTCTTCCTCTTGGTGCCCATTTCAAAGAAGTTAAAGTTTAGGATCCGGTTCTTGAAAAGATTGAGAGAAGGCTTAGTGGGTGGAAAAAAGGTTACCTTTCAAAGGGAGGTAAACTCACTTTGATTCGTAGCTCTCTTGCTAGTATTCCTATCTACTTTTTATCCATCATCAAAATCCCTAAGTCGGTGGCCTTAAGAATTGAAAAGCTCCAAAGAGATTTCCTATGGAATGGTATTAATGGGGAATTCAAATTTCATCTTGTTAATTGGAACACGGTTTGCTTACCAAAAGAACAAGGAGGGTTGGGTATTAAATCCATTATGGTCATGAACAAAGCCCTTCTTGGTAAATGGATTTGGAGATTTGGTTCTGGTGTTCAAGGTTTATGGAGAGATGTTATAATATGGAAATATGGTGTGATAGAAGGGGGTTGGTGGTCGAAAGAAAGTAGAAGATCTTATGGTACGGGTTTGTGGAAAGCTATTATGCTTGATTTTGATACCTTCTTGAAAGAAACAAGTTTTAAGGTAGGTGGTGGTAATAGGATTAAATTTTGGAAAGATGTGTGGTGTGGGAATACTTCTTTCTTGGTCAAATTCCCCATTTTGTTTTCTATAGCTAACAACAAAGAAGCTTGGGTAATGGATTACATTGATAATGGGAGGGTTGGAATTCATTAGAGCATCACTTTTTGTAGAAGCTTCAATGATTGGGAGTTGGAGTCCGTTATGAATTTTTATCATGATTTATATGAAAGTAAGATTTCTTTGCAAGGGAATGATACTTTGTTGTGGCGCAATGACTCAAAAGGATTATTCTCGGTGAAATCTTATTATTTTTGCTTGGGTTCTAACTCGGTTGTGTTCTCTCTGGCTAAGAGCATTTGGATCCCTTCGGTGCCTTCTAAGGTTGCTTTCTTCTCTTGGTTGGTATCTCATAAAAAGTGTCTTACTATCGACTTTTTGATTAGAATGAAGTGGGAGATGCCTAATAGATGTATTATGTGCAAAGAGGCAGAGGAAACTGTAGATCATCTTTTCATCCATTGTGAGACAGCTAGAAGCTTGTGGGTTCTTATTTTCCATCTTTTTGGGGTCAAGTGGGTTCTTCCATCCACTACTCAAGACTTGCTTGTGAGTTGGTAGATTAAAAAGGGCCATAAAGATTCTAAAGTTGTTTGGAGGATGGTTCCCCATACTCTTTTTTGGTGTATTTGGAAAGAACGTAACTTGAGAACCTTTGAAGGGGTAGAGACATCCACGTTGGAGCTTAAATCTTTCTTGGTTAAATCATTGTATTGGTGGTTTTGTAGTTATTCTAGAGGATGTAATCCCTCTTTTACTCTTTTTGTTGACTCCCTTAGCTCTTATTAGTTGTTTTGGGGTGTCTCCTTTCTTGTGGTTCTTTTTGTATAGTGAGCCACGTTGGTTTTTTTCTCTTGTATATGTCTCATGTACGAGGGTTTTGGCCCCTTCTTTTTATATCAATACATACTTTACTTGATCAAAAAAAAAAAAAAAAAAAAAAAAAATATATATATATATATATATATATATATATATATATATATATAAAGAGGATGGAGCGAAGCCTGCTGGCGAAGAGAGAAAAAATCACTGATAACGAAAAAAAAAAAAATGCATCATCTACCTGTTTTCGTCGGGATTGAAGCTCGAAGGCGACGGACTAGTTTTGCCGGGAATGAAGGTCCACGATGACTGGGTACGGTTTGGTCGAAACGAAAATGGGGTTAAGTGGGTTTTGTTTTGATGTTTGTTTTAAGGTGATTTGATGCAAAGTTTCAGTGCACCCGATATTAAAAGCCCACCTGATATTAAAAGCCCTCCATCTCCTTTTTTATATCATGTGCATGCCTCTTTATGCACAATTTTACATCATATGCAGTTTCTTCACCCGTCGCAATAAACAATGTGTGTAAGAGAGAATGGCTCTTAGGGTATATGTTATTTCTCTTGGGTAAATATGTACAAAATGGTTTGGAAAAAATGTAATCTCTTGAAGCCTGTTTGTGGGTCGAAGCGACGTGGAGTCAATCGGAGCCCACGTGGGTCGTATTCGAGGAGGTCAGCCACGTATGATGGTGGAACAGATGGAGAGATCCAGGTGGAGGAGAGAGAGAAGCGATCTAGGGTAGCTTTTGGAGTGGGAGATAGGCAGGGAGAGAGTCGACCTAGTGGGGCGCGACCCGTGTTTGGAGAGGCTTCAGTCCAAATGAAGCCTTTTTGGAGAATCCCCTCAATCAAGGCAGAGATTCCTTGGTTGTTAGTGTTGTTGGTGAGGGGATTGAATTGACCTTAAATGAGGCCAAAGAGAACCTTTTTATAGAGCTAAAGGGGTCTGGGACAGCCGTTGGCTGCAGGTGCTAGTCAGACCTAGGGTGATGGGTAGCAGACCTATGCTTTTCCAAGTAGGTCGGCTACCTTACCCTGTTCTGAGCTGACACCCATACCAATCAGGCTTTATGCCTGTACGAGGTATGGGTTTGACCTGTTAACTGTCCCATCGCCTTTTGAGGTTGTTGAGATGTCGCATCACTTCCCAGCTATTCCCCAGATCGACTATAGAGGTGCAATTCCCGATGCCAAGGGTGCGACCTCCTTAGAGAGCCTTCTCTCCATCCACCAAGCCAAGATCCTCCAAGTGTCCCGGATTTTTGAGGGAAGCTAAGGTCGAGCGACCTTGCTTGAAACCAAGCTCGTATTTGAGCCTCCCAGGTCCTGCCTCGACCCAGGCTAGTATTGAACTAGGGTTGTACCTTAAAGGTACTTCGAGGGGAATCAAGTAGATTGCCGACCTCAACTCCCATCACGCGATGTGATAGGCATCCGACTCGAAGAGGTCACATCGACCCACCTCGAGATAATTCGGGCATCCTTGATAAACAAGGGCTTCCTTCTGGGGGGCATCTTCGAAGGGGTGGACGTTCCCTTCAAAGGCAAGTGCGGAATGTGGGCGACGAGGCCGCTTGGGTGGGTCGACCCGGTGGTGCCAGCTAGGCACCAATGATGGTGACGTGGGTCAACCATTAAGGTCAACCTCCCGCGTGGCGAGATGCGATTGGTCCGACGTGGCCAAGAAATTTTGTAGTATCAACAAAGCCTCCAACGGCTATGCATATATGGGCACCATAACTTAACGACTACAATACTGACTTACACAATAAAGAGGAGTAAATGTGCAACCCATCCATGCTGACAATTGACAATTATAATAGGTAAATGCATAATATTGCAAATAATTATAATATTATAACACAATATAAGTTACAAATTACCAATGGTCACATCAATTTAATAAAATATATTATTAAAATACCACAACACTTTATAACGTCGTTACTAAGTTACCCTGAGCTTTCCATAAAACATGTACGTCACATGATTTTTATAGGTATCTACGAAAAAATTTATGAATTTTTTTAGAGGATCTACAGGTTTTTAAAGTTCTAGACTTCATTTAAAGCCAGCAACGTTTTATAGGTACCAGGTGGCTGGATAATACAAATGAAATAATTAAAGCAGCATTTTATGATAGATACAGTGGGATGTAAGTAATAGCACACCAAGTATAAATGTTAGAAAATGGGTAAAAGCCAACAACCCAAATTGATCGAAAACATAAACTACAACGAGAAATAGAAAGTATTCTAACTCAAGCTCAACAAATCAAGTTTTGTAAGACATGAGAAGTTAGAATGAAAAATAAAAAATAAAAAAGAAAGACTACTTCATGTAGACATTAAAATTTTATGAAGCTCAAATTACCTTTGAATGAGTTAAATAATCAAAAGTTGAATATTTGACTGGTAAAAAATAAATGGAACTTGTTCAAATCATTATTGAACACAACTAATCCACTTGATGAAAACATGCATGATGGTCCAACCCATTTACTAGCCCAACTCACTAAGTCAATCTAGTCATCCACAAGTCATGTGTCAATGTAGCCCATCACGTTTGTGTGGGTCTTACATATGACACATGTCAACATCATGAAGCCCAAATCACCTCATGCAAAAGTCTACTCATGTAAATATTGCCTCCTATAATTTGAGAAAATTTGTCTATGTACATTTGGGAACATTTCACTAAGGACTTTTATATATTCAAATTCATCTAGATGGAGGGAGAAAATCCCTCCGTAATTGATATTATTCCTTAAAACTTTGGGATGACAATCAATTAAAACCTAGAATTAAGGGTACAATTCTCTCTTAATTTAATATTGTTCCTTTAATCAAGAGAAGTCAAATTGATCTAAGGTTTCTAAGACAAAATCTCAACCCTTACCTATAAATACAAGGCTCTAGTCCATGAAAAGGGACAAACAGATAGAGAGAACTCCTATCGACACTCTACCAAGATCGAAGAAACGATAAACATAACTTCAAAACCCGTCTTTCTCATCCTTGGTTGGAAGTACGTTCACCTACTACTTCAAGTCTGTAACGGTGTTTTTCGTCTAACCCACTTCGAGCCAAATACTTGAAGAGCATTCCCAAGTTTGTGTTCGAGATCAAGTCATATGGCTCTCGATTACAAACAAAGGACTTCGATCGACATGTTTGCAGGAGAGGAGTATTTTTAATCGGTGCAAGATCAAACGTTCACCGTCCTTGGATCATAAAGCTCACGGAGATTTAATTACAGAATTACATTCTTTTGTAAAGAATATGTACAGAGAATTGTATCCATTTATTTTAATTAATACAAATTGTTATTTGGCTGCATTTCTTGTCTTTTGATTTCAGGAGATGAAATTTGTGTGTACATGCACTTCAATCTTTATCCATTTTGTTCTTTTTATTTTTATTTTTTTCTCTTTGACTATCAATTGTCATGCATATATTACTTCTAACTATTCATTTCCTTAAAGCTGATTTTGCAAGTATTCGTTCCATTGTTTGATCATTTTCATTAATTTTGTGTAGTATTACCAAGAGTGGAATTCCTTGGTAAGAAAAACGTTTGAAAGTTATTTTTTTTATTTTTTATTTATTTATTTTGCTAATCACAGTGGGGCACTAAATTAATGAAAAGTGAATTTCTTTTTCCTTTTATTTAAAAATAAAATCCAATAGGATTTTCACAACATGATTCGGTTTCCTTACATATCCTTCTTAGTGACCAAAAAAAAAAAAAAACACACACACACACAAACAAACAAACAAACAAAGTCCTCACTAAATATGGTATTGAGAGAAAGTGGAGTGTGGGTAGGGGACATATGTCGTGGAATTTGATATTGAAGTTGGAGAGGGAACATTTGCTTTCAGTTAGGCAACTATATCCATACTTTTTCTATGAAAAATGTTGCGCCCATATGTTGAAAGGAATATTTCAACAAGGAGTGGAAATTGCAAGCACGCAAATAAGGTCACTGGAAGACAAGCAAGTAATGCAATTGGAATTGCGACCCACTTTAATCGATTAACAAGAACGATATAGAGGGATGCACTAAAGGCTACCATCATGGAAGCTATTGAAATAAATAATGTGATAAGACCGATAATCAACTTCCTCGGCAAGGACTTGAAAAAATCTTCTTCCGAATAGCGTGAAGTGAGGATGCCTAGAAACATCAACAACGAAGTAGAAGAAGAAAAGAGTGCTATGGCATCTGCTATGGCAAAAACCAGAAAAGATGATTTATTTAAGAAAAAGGGGATTCCATGATCACTATCGTTGCCGCCTGGTACAGTGAAAGCTGCTGCAAATACCACTGTGGCAATGAGAGAAGCTACAAGTGTGCACGACGTAGCCGTTGTCTTCATCCATTCCTCACCTTGTTTAACTAAACCCGCATGCTCTTTGGTAAACACCATTGCGGGAGTTTGATTAAATGAATTTTTCTTTTCTTTCTCCGATGGTTGGACACATTTCTCTACTTCCTGCAAGAAAATTAAGCATAAGACACTTGTTGATGAATCTAGATGGCAAAATCCTCCAAACTATATTTAAGGTCCCCTTAGCACTTTCTAGGTAAAAATTGCACTTCGGTGAAAGTAGAGCACTATTTCATTTTGTATGAACTAAAATTCCATAGGAAAGCTAGCTTTCTCAAGGAATTCATTTTGTTTTTACAAAAAGTAAAATCCTGCAAAAGAGGCTAGCAATAATGCGAGATAACGTTTGTGTCATTATATCCAAAAAGAATTTAGATACATATCAAATATCCTGTCGACTTTTTGTATATCTGAGACACCCAAAGGTCAAAGTGTCGTCCTAGCTCATCCGCAACGAAGAAAAAGATGATGAATGGTTATGATGCATATATGTGCACTAGATGGTCAAGTGCACTTAAGAGTTGATCTTTCCTTGGTAATGCACAATGCTATGGCATTTCCTCCCCTCTCCAACAAGTATAATCGAGCATATCACATAACAGAGAAAGGAAACAAATTTACAAGATCAAGCCATTGAAATCTCAGTAGATAGAACATATCTCAAGAGAAGGGGGCCGGGGAAATTTTATTGAAGGGAGGGGAAAGGAGGTGTAGTACCCATCAAATGCACAGCTGACTTCAAATTTACCTTCTTCTTATTTTTCTCTCCTTAAAAAATACTCCGTAAATAAATAAATAAGCATATAAATATAAATAAATAAAAAACTCAAGGATAAGGGCACTTTTGTCCTCATATCAAAGTTTTTAAACAGCTTTTGATATATAATAACCTATTGTACTCGGGCGAATTATAGATTCGTTCGGCTACAAGCAAATAATTACACATCAATACAAATGACCACTAAATTCTGAGTAAATGACTACTAATTTATTGGGAATGACTACCAATTATAATTATTTGTCTGTAGCCAAACCGATCTGTAATTCCCCCATTGTGTTATTTTGATTGAATTGATACACAAAATAAGTTAATGGGTTTTTCAGATATAGCGTGAAATTTTATGAGAAATATTTTAGATATTTACTCTTTGTCTTTTTATTAAGGGTTTTTTTTTTTATCCCTCGATAAGAATTAATATTTTTAAGGTTATTCGAAATATAACCCATCGCTACTTGATCGAAAATTTGCACTGGATAGAATAATAGTAACTAAGATCTCTTGTACGTGATGCTAGTTCTCCCAATGGATTAGCTATGTGAGCTAATTAACCGTTGGTAGTAAGTTGTAACAGTTAAGTCATTGATAGCGCACGATGGTTTCTACCAGTCACTAAAACCCTATCTTTCCGTAGAAATATTGTAGATATATTTATACATAGATTAGGCCGGTGTCATAATTAATTTTAGTAATTTGAGTGTACGAGCCATTCAACGTTCATAGGGAGAGCCTTCATCTCTGTAATTTGAGTGTACAAGCCATTCAAGGTTCATAGGGAGAGCAACCCTTTATTTCTAACCATTATTTCTTACGATTGAGACATCTATAGCTATATATAGCAACCCATTTCGTTGAAAGGTGCCTCCCAACAAAAAATAAAATAAAATAAAAAATAAAAAAATACTATTGCGATGGAACACAGAAGGAGAGAAGGGAAAAAGAGGGTTAAAACCCTTGCTATTGATTGTGTTTATTTCATGTACATGAGGGACCTATATATAGAGTTTAGGCTAGGAATAATCCTAGGTATAGCTATACAATACAGGGGCCTACGCTATACTTTATACAGTTACAATACACATACACGGTAACACCCCCCCTCAAACTCAAGTAGGGTTTGTAGAGACCAACTTGAGTTTGGAAACTAAATCGAGATGGCGTCCTGGAGGATGAGATTTGGTGAAGATGTCTGCAGGCTGATCTGTGGAAGAGACGGAGAGGAGACGCACAGTGCCACTGGTAATGTGCTGACGAATGAAATGACAATCAATTTCAATATGTTTAGTGCGTTCGTGAAATACATCATTATGAGCAATCTGAAGAGCACTACGATTGTCACAGTAAAGAACAGTAGCTGTCGGGAGAGGAACTCCCATAGTAGTAAGAAGCCAACGAAGCCAAAGAAGTTCTTGGGTAGTATCGGCGAGAGCACGATATTCAGCCTCAGTGCTAGAGCGGGCGGTGACAGTTTGCTTCTTGCTACGCCAGGAAATAAGGGAGGTGCCAAGAAAGAAACAGTAGCCAGTGGTAGAACGGCGGTCAGTCGGATCACCGGCCCAGTCAGCGTCGGAGTAGGCACGCAACTCAAGGGAAGAGGCGGCAGAAAAATGAAGACCATGATATAGGGTACCTTTAATATATCGAAGGATCCGGAGAACAGCTGCATAATGAGAAGAGCGAGGAGCAGACATAAACTGACTGACAAGATGTACTGCATAGGCAAGATCGGGCCGAGTAACAGTGAGATAAACAAGGCTGCCAACTAACTGTCGGTACAAGGTAGCATCATGGAGAGGTGTACCATCTAGAGGAGTGAGGCGAACATTAGGCTCGAGAGGAGTTGAAGCAGTCTTGCTATCAGTAAGACCAGCACGGGTGAGGAGATTAGAAACATACTTGGCCTGAGAAAGATAGTATCCCCGAGAATCAGAAGAAATCTCAAGACCCAAAAAATAGCTAAGGGAACCAAGATCCTTCATCTCAAAGTGCTGGCTAAGAAACTGTTTCAGAGTAGAAATGCCAGTAGAATCATCACCAGTGATAATCATATCATCAACATAGAGAAGCAAAAGAATGGTGCCATGATCAGTCTGACGAACAAAAAGAGCGGAGTCATAGGGACTAGATGTAAAGCCGAAATCTCCAATAACAGAACTGAATTTGGCAAACCAGGCTCGAGGAGCTTGCTTGAGTCCATACAAGGCGCGACGGAGGTGACAGACCTGGTTAGGTAAATGATCATACCCAGGAGGTGGTTGCATGTAGACTTCTTCATGAAGATCACCATTTAGAAATGCATTCTTAACATCCATCTGAAATAATCCCCATTGGCGGACAGCGGCCACAGCTAGGAGACTCCGGACAGAAGTAAGACGGGCGACAGGAGCAAAGGTCTCTTCATAGTCAATTCCATACTCCTGAGTAAAGCCTTTGGCAACGAGGCGAGCCTTATAGCGTTCAATAGCTCCATCAGAGCGAGTCTTGATCTTGTAAACCCATTTACATCCAATGGCATGTTTGCCCAGGGGAAGATCAACCAAGTCCCAAGTATGAGTTTTGTGTAAAGCCTGTAATTCAGTATCCATTGCTTGCTGCCAAAGAGGGTTAGTACAAGCCTCGCGATAAGATTGAGGCTCATGTTGAGAAAGAATAGTGGAGAAACAATGAAAGTCACGAAGATGGACTGGCAATTCTCTTACCCGAGTAGAACGGCGAAGAGCTGGAGGAGGAGTGGGAACGAGATTGTCAGGATCGTCAGGCGGGACGGGCACTGCAGGAGGGGCCGTAGTTGGTGTATCTGAACCTGTGTTAACATCATCAGGAAATAAAGAAATAGAGGGGTTAGTGAATAAAGAAAGGGTAGATGAGGAAGGGAGATGAAATTTGGAGAGAGAGGAGAACAGTTTGTGTTCCCAAAAGACCACATGACGGGAAATACGAAGACGTTTGGAAATAGGATCCCAACACCTATAGCCTTTGTGTTCTATCCCATAACCCAAGAAGCAGCAGAGACGGGCACGAGGTTGAAGCTTGGTACGTTCATGTGGTTGAAGTAACACAAAACAGGCACAGCCAAAAACACGGAGAGTACTGTAGTGAGGAGGTGTACCATAAAGCCGTTCATGGGGAGATTGATTATTAATGACAGGAGAGGGAATGTGGTTGATGGTGAAAACGGCGGTGAGAGCAGCTTCTCCCCAAAAATGCTCAGGACAGGAGGAAGAGAGAAGAAGAGAACGAACAGTGTCCAAAATGTGACGATGTTTGCGTTCGGCGCGACCATTTTGCTGAGAAGTGCCTGGGCAAGAACGATGAGGAAGGGTGCCTTGTTGTTGAAGAAATTGGAGGAAGTCAGTGTCGCGGTACTCCATAGCATTATCTGCACGAAAGATTTTAATAGGACGCGAAAACTGAGTGGTAATCATGCGGGCAAAGTTATAGTAAATCTGTTTCAGTTCAGAGCGATGCTGCATAAGATAAATCCAAGTAAAGCGAGAATAATCATCAATGAAGATAACAAAATACTTGGATCCACCCATGGTGGTGGTAGGAGAGGGACCCCAAATATCAGAATGAACTAAGTCAAATGGGGCATTAGAAACAGAATCACTATTTGAAAAAGGTAAAGCAGGTTGTTTACCGAGCTGACAAGATAAACAATCATCATGTTTATTTATTACAGGGCCCAAAATACCACTAGAAGCCAATTTTTGTAAACGACTGAAGGAAATATGTCCTAAGCGAGCATGCCAAAGAGTTAAAGAGGGAGGAGTTGAGGCAGCAGCGGAGTGAGCGGGAGAGGTAAGGTGGGATGGAGTGTGGAAGTTGATCAATTCAAATAAACGTCCAACTCTACGGCCGGTCCCAAGCGTCTGTCCCGTCTTTGGATCCTGTACAATACAACCAGTAGAAGAGAAGGTAACATTAAGACCAAGTTCACAAAGTTGTCCCACAGAAATAAGATTTAAAGTGAGTTGAGGAATGAAATAAGTATCAGGGAGAGACACTTTGGAGTTAGAGATTTGCCCAATGTGATTAATATGCATGTGAGAGCCATCAGCAGTATGAATAGGAGGAAGATGAGAAGTATGAACTTGAGTAGTGAAAAGAGAGTGATCAGATGTCATATGATTACAACAGGCTGAGTCAAAATACCAAGAGGAAGTACCTGGTGTGACGGAGAGAGCAGTAGGAGGAGGGTTACCAGAAGTAGAGAGGACCTGTTTGAGAAGAGCAGTGAGATCGGCATTAGAGAGAGATGAAGTGGGAGAGGTAGGTGGAGAGATGTCCTCAGTAGCAGCAGCAGTAGTAGCAGCAGTAGTAGAACGATGGTGAGGCTTGAACCTGTTAGACCTAGATGAATTTCCTCTGGAATGATCATGTCGAGGTTGTGGGTTTGGATTGCGTGGACAGTCATTTAAGAAATGACCTGGACCGCGCTTGTGACAGTGCTTGCAGACTCGAATAGGACAGTGAAGCAGAGTATGGTTCGGCGCATGACAAAACTTGCAACCTGATAGAGATGGACGCCCAGAAGGAGGAGTGACCATAGCAGTGTGGGCCGGTGCTGAGAAGGGAGTTGCAAGAGCAGATTCAGTAGAAGGAGGAAGGCGAGTACAGCGTCGAGTCTCATATGCAACAAGTTCAGAAACAGCACTTTCCAAGGTCGGTAATGGAGTGCGATGAAGCAAAATGGCACGTGTAGGTTCGAATACATCATCCAAGGCCATCAAAAAATGGATTAGACGCTGCTGATTTCGGTAACTGAGAAATTTCGCCGCATCCTGAGAACAGGTCCAAGTAGGTTCTGAAGCGGCCAATTGATCCCAAAAGGCCTGCATCCGGGAGTGGAAAATGTCAATTGCTTCTCCAGGTTCTTGACGCATGCGGTGAAGTTGATCTAAAAGTTGGTACTGATGAGAGAGACCAGCAGTGGTGTAGCGGTCGGCAAGAAAATCCCAAGCAGCTTTGGCGGTTTCAAAACGGCCAAACTGCATACCAATGGATGGAATAGAGGTACTGCGAAAAGCAGAGATGATCTTTTGATTCTTACTGTCCCACTCTTCAAGACGATCCACAAATTTTTCTTCAAGTTCTTCTGTCCCTTTCTTTGGTTCAGTGACATCACCAGTGACAATTCGCCAGAGTTTGTGACCACGAAGGTAGCCAGACATGGCTTGAGCCCAGAGAACATAATTCTGGCCATTTAAGACCAGAGGGATGTTGATAGCAAGCTCTGGGTTACTCATAACTGCACACTCGGAGTAGAATTAGCCAAAAAGGAGCTCAAAAATGAGATCAGAGGGCTGAAAATACCTAAGAATGACTGTTTGTTTGCTGAAAATGGTCCAGAAATGGAGAAAATGAAGAAAAATCAGCAAACAGATGCAGTATGGCTGACGTGGCAGCAGTGCTGATGTGGCAGTGGTGGTTGCTGACGTGGCGCTGACGTGGCAGTGGTGTGCTGACGTGGCAGTGGTGCGCGCTGACGTGGCGCTGACGTGGTGCTGACGTGGCAGTGGTGGGTGCTGACGTGGCAGTGGTGCGCTGACGTGGCAGTGGTGTGCTGACGTGGCAGTGGTGTGCTGACGTGGCAGTGACGTCGCGCTGACGTGGCTGATGACGTGGCAGTGACGTGGCGCTGACGTGGCAGTGGTGGCTGCTGACGTGGCCGCTGACGTGGCAGTTGTGCGCTGACGTGGCAGTGACGTCGCGCTGAGGTGGCGCTGACGTGGCAGTGGTGGTTGCTGACGTGGCTGATGACGTGGCAGTGACGTGGCAGCGGGTGCTGACGTGGCAGTGACGTGGCTGCTGACGTGGCTGCGACGTGGCAGTAATCTGCTGACGTGGCTGATGACGTGGCAGTGGTGGCCGCTGACGTGGCTGCTGACGTGGCGTGGTGTGCTGACGTGGCAGTGGTGCGCGCTGACGTGGCCGTGACGTGGCAGTGGTGGTTGCTGACGTGGCGATGACGTGGCGCTGACGTGGCGATGACGTGGCTGTGGTGGTTGCTGACGTGTCGATGACGTGGCAGTTACGTGGCGCTGACGTGGGAGTTAGGTGGCGCTGACGTGGCGCTGATTAGACGCTGCTGACGTAAGCGCTGACGTAAGCGCTGGAGGCGTTGTGAAGATGGCGCGTGGCAGCGCGTGGCAGAGCTCAGTGCGCGTGGATCTGACGCGCCTGCAAAGAGGTGGCGCGTGTGGGCGCGTGGAGAGCTTTCTGGTGAGCTGGTTGACGGCTCTTTGTAGAGCAGAGTGAGGCGAGGCAAGTGGATGTGGTGCAAAGGTTGGGTGATGTGCAGAACGTACCCAAAAATGCGAAAAATAGCTTCGACTTGCTGTGCGCGTGGATCTGACGCGCCTGCAAATTGGTGGCGCGTGTGGGCGCGTGGGGAGCTTGCTGGTGAGCTGGTTGGCGGCGTTTTGTAGAGCAGAGAGAGGCGAGGCAGGTGGGTGTGGTGCAAAGGTTGGGTGATGTGCAGAACGTACCTGAAAAATGTGAAAAGGCTTCGGCTTGCTCGTCACCGGAAATGGGAGAGAAAAAAAAACTTTCAGAGGACCAAACCCCGCTCTGATACCATATTGCGATGGAACACAGAAGGAGAGAAGGGAAAAAGAGGGTTAAAACCCTTGCTATTGATTGTGTTTATTTCATGTACATGAGGGACCTATATATAGAGTTTAGGCTAGGAATAATCCTAGGTATAGCTATACAATACAGGGGCCTACGCTATACTTTATACAGTTACAATACACATACACGGTAACAAATACATTCCTTTATTTTGGGGGATTATATAATTTGTTATACTCCGGATTATTTTCTAGGCAATTAAATGGAAGTATGAGTTTCCTTGATCGAACTCTGTGCCTGGAATGGAGCCTATAAAGCTCTGCACATATCATTTCCAATGGTACCTGATATCTCCTTGAAGACATAGAGCATATATATATATATATATATAGGCCATAAGAAAGTACTATTAATTAGAAAGAGAAGCACATTTATCACCTTGAACCATTGCAACTCCCTCTGCATCTGTAGTGCTGCACCAGAGATACGAGATGAAGGTCGCAACTTTCCTGCCAAGTGCAAGAGGTTGTTTTTGAACCTATCCTTAAAATCTGCTGCAAATTGCGCACGCTCAGTCATTTGATGTATGAGACTGAAAATTTTTTCATGACGGTGTAAAACTGCAAGCTGGAATAGAGTATAGTTATTGTCATCAGGAAACCGGATTATGAAAGGGCATGTATTGATAATCTCTACAACAAACTCATGAATCCCCATTTTTGTGGCTGTATAGAACGGCGCTCTTAAAAACGCCACGGTATTTTCTTCACTCGAAGCGACTTCCGCGGTCATGCATTTGACGAGTTTGAGTGTTTGCTTATGCATCAACTTTGCATCATGAATTTGATTGATAGTTGGGACTGCCATCGAATAATGCAAGTTCAGATTGAAAGATATGCTGCTTTCAAAGAACATGATAACAGTTTTTGGTTCTTAATTAATTACCTAGTTGTTTAATGGTTATCCAAAGCGTTACATGCGCCTTTCTACGTAGGGTTCCTGTGAAAAAGAAACAGAGCTCTGAATCAAAACCCTAAAAGACTAAGAGGGTGAAACATTTACCCATATAACTAATTTGGATAGCCAGTGAAAAATTGACTGACCAAATGCAGCAGTGATTTGTTGAAGAAATCTATGACGTGTGGATTTTCCAGAGCATTTTTGTGAGCTGTCGGTAGGGTTCTCCACGTCCCCACCCGCTTTGGATTTTTGAGAGATATCATCATCAATCTCCACAGGAATGCCTATAGAGACAAGTTAGATGGGATATTAATTGAAAACCCATATGGTGTAGAAAGAGTACAACTACTAATTTCACCTAAATTCTCCCATCCACTCATTTTCCATGTAGAAAAGGAATTAAGGATATTAATATGTGTAAGAGAATTGACAACACCAACAATGATAGATTATGCGTTGCCAATATCCGAGATGACTTCCACTTGCAAATGCCAGAGGCCTGTCAGCCAATCTATCCAATGGACTTTGCCTATCACCGTCTCGCTCCAGAGCCAACTTCGGATAGCGCTTCAGTATAGCAAGAGCTATGCCTGTGCATGGAGACGAACAACACATATATAGGAAGAATTAATCAGGAGTACGTATGTTGGTGAACAAATCAATCCGATGCCGTCTTGAACATTTTGCTAGAAATTAATTAGAATTTAGATTCGGGTTAGAAAGTGTACGTATGGCCGGCATACCGTAGAAATCAGCAATGATCAAATGACTAAGCAGCCTAGCACCAATTTCTCCGGTGAAGGGACTTGGTGCCTCATCGCTCGTCACTGATAGAAGATAAAGAGCTGTTTCCTTTTGGCCATACTTTGCTGCTAGGTGAAGTGGTGTACTACCGAAGCTGTTCCGTATCTGTGGCAACTTAGGATTCTTTTTCACCAAGAGCATTGCAGCTTTGGTATTCCCGACCCTAGCAGCGTAGCCAAGAGCTGTGTTACCGTTGCTTGTAGCTTGTGCGACGTCTGATTCGTTGGGCATTAAATCTAAGAGCTTCTCTACGAAGAAGGCAGCCTGATCTCTGCTAACTGCAACTTGGAGAACTGTCTCAGACGTCACAGTGATCTCGGCAGTCAAAAGATCTGGTTTCTTTTCTAAAATTCTTCTTGCACTTTCCCAGTCACCCTTTATCGCAGCTCTGTAGAGTGGCAAGTACGAAGTGAGCTCTTCAAACCTCTTCTTTGCCTCTGTCAATTCAAATGACATATATATACATGCATATTGTTAGATCAATTATGCAGAAAATTTATAAACGATATATATTTGATCCCCTTGAATTGTTATAATAAGAAAAATTTTCAGTCTCTAGGCTTCTTTTTGAAAGCGCGCAATTGGATTATAGGATCCATATGAATTAATGATTTAAATGGTCCCCATCCGACATTCCCAGTCCGGGATTGATGACTGTCGGTATAATTATTTAACTAAGAGGAGCAAAAGTAGACTCAATTATTTAATTACTCCATGCTACAAAACATTAATTACCAGGTCCCCCCAAAATTATGAGGTTTGCTTCCTGCTCCGTCCCACCAACATTGGCCTGCTTCCTCAAATCGGGAAAGCGCCGGAAGAGTATGTCGCCGCGCAGTTGTTCCTTAAGCTCCTTCTTATTCTCTTTCACTTCCTTGGCCTCCTTGTTCTCTCTGTTTTCATTGCTCCGTTTCTCCGAAAGTTTCATGACTTTCCCACTGGAACTGCTTTCAGTAATTTCACTCCCTTTCTCTTGGCTGCCTAAGCTACCCGTATCAGCTCTTAATTCTACATTGGGGGCTTGACCGGAATCCATCAAATTAATCTAGCTTTCGGAAAAAAAAATAAAATAAAATAAAATGAAAACCAACTCAAACTCAACCAGCCCAGTGAAAATATATAGGTACAATCACTTAAACAATTAAGACGGAGTAGTTCATTATGAACAACCACTAAAAGGGCAATGTTATATTCAGCATCATAATACATCACAAAAACAACACCTGATATCACAATGGACTTCTTGTGGCTGCAATAGGGTAACTCATGCCACGTTGATCAAGTGTTGTAGTTGGGTTTTGTAACTAAGCAGGGCCGGTCCTGAGTTTTTTGGGGCCTAAGCGAACTCCTAAAATGGGGCCTTCTATACATATTCATACGCGTAAAAAAATTTATACCCAACAATTTTTTTTCCCTAAAACACACAAAATTTGCCTAAATATATGAGTACTAAAATTTGCTTATATAAATTAAGATAAAAAATAAATCTTTATAAGAACTATAAATAAATAAAATCTAATCTTCTTCTTTTATAATTTAGAAAAAATCACATATACAAGAAGAAGAAAGAAAAAAAAAAATTTTAAGTTATAATACCAAAAAGAAATGAACCAACTATAGCAAAGTATCACTTAAATATTATTCTTCTCGCATTTTTAGCTGCAAAATCACTTATTAAGTTAGCATAATTACGCTCTTTACCATATCATGTTCAATGGATAATATAGTTAATCCAGTCAATCTTTCTTGTGACATAATGGAATGAAGGTAAAATTTGATCAACTTCAATTTCGACTTCGAAAAACTTCTTTTTACAAATGCAACTGTAACTAGTATGATCAATAATATTCTATAAGCAATCCAAGCATTTGGAAAACAACTATCCATTTCTTTGAAATAATTCAATACTTCAATTGCCCTTTTTAGATATATTGGTAAAATTTCTTTCAAGACCTTTAATTTTAAAAATAAATCTCCCCTAATAATATCAGAGTGCCCCTTATGTGTGTATGTGTGTGTGTGTATATATATATATATATAGGAAAGAAAAAGTGAAGAAATTAATTAATTAATTAAAGAGAATGGTTTGAACGTTTGGTGTACCTGACTGTTTTATCTGAGAGGTAATCAAATATTTTTAATATTTTAAATAGAATTATGATCTGATCTGATTAAGATGGAGGCTATGAGAGGTTGAGAACACTAAGAGAGGAAGAGAAGAGGAGGTTGGAGTTTAGAGGCTCGAGGCAAATTGACAAAGACGTTTTATCTTATATGATTTAAGGTCAAATGTTTTTTTTTTTTTTTTTTTTTTTTTTGGCTTGAGTTGAGTAGATTATTTGGCCATTTGAGTTATTGTATATGGACTTGGGTTAGAAACTTAGGAATTATTTGGGGCCCTTAAACTTGGATTAGGGCATTTTCTCATCTAGTTATTAAAAAAAAATGTTTTTTTCTTTTGGACTTATTACAAAGGTAACAACTAAGTTGGGGCCTTATTTTTTGTCAAAATTTTGGGGCCTTAGGCGGCTGCCTGAGTGGCCTGACCTCAGGGCCGGCCCTGTAACTAAGAGCTTATAGCATTTCCCAAGAACTAAACCAAACCAATCCAAATGATCGATTTTAGTTTGGTTCTCAATTTCCACCAACCAACTTTGCACACTACTAGAATTTGTGAATTCATAAGTGCTTTTTTGAATTGGCCGATTTGAAGGGAGCTGCTCTCTTCTCAATGAATTGCTAATCTAGTATCAATATATACTCTTACCTCTTTGTGGTTTTTCAAGAGTAGATGCCGCTGAAAGCTGAGCCGGAGAAATTGAAAGAAAGCTGCCAATTCTATGTGCTTAATCAAACCATTTATACAACTTATATATAGACAAGCACAGCCTATTCTTGCTAGACACGAACGATGTTCACCACGTGTTTGGATTCGATGCTGAGTTGATAAAACTTAACACCGTGTTAAGTTCATCCACACCGTTGAACGAGGGGTTGGATGATTTGAATTAAAAGTTAAAAAAGTTACTACTGAAATACTCTCTCTCTACATAAATTATTAGCCTACTTTTCTCTTTTTGAGATGTTTCAAAATTATTGTCACATTCTAAAAGTCAATAATTCTTTTTATTTCGCTTCCTAAAATACCCTTAAAATGGTATTCTCACTTTTTCCAATGTTTTGTATATTTAAGGGCAAAATTGGAATATCAAAACATATATATTGATATGAAATCATTTAACATGGTTTCTTAAAAAAAAAATGTGTATTTTAAAAGGGGACAGTCAATTAGGAACAAAGAGAGTAACTAAAATGACTAATTTTTTCAGCTTTTAGTCTAAGCCATCCAAATGTGTGAATAAATTTAGCACGATGTAGTTTTATCAACTCAGTACCAAAACCAAAAGTCGTTCACCACACTGTTTTCTTTCTTTTTTTTTTTTCTTTTTTTTTTTTTTTTATTTATAAATTTTGTTTGATGAAATGGTGTTCACCACACTTCCAAACATTCTTTGCAATTGATGACAATTTTTTTCCCCCTCGTTCTCTCTCTCTCTTTTTTCTTTTTTTCCTTTTTTAAATTCTTTGATTTACTTTTGTGAAAGCTGAATACTTTTAATGCCTTCGTGAGCGGGTATAGAATAAGGTTCTTTCACCCAAGCAGAAAAAGCAAATAATGTGTGCATTAGCTCTAACCCCGGTTCCACCTTATGCTCCACCGTCGCTCAGTAGTGGATTGAATGCACCAAAAGTTAGAGCCGAAATTAATAGCTAACAACAAATGGCAGAGCCAAGAATTTATTCTAATAGGGTTAAAAAATAAATTTTTTTCACTTTATAAATTAGAGAATCATTTGAATTAGCCTTGTAACAATGTTCTTTTTCTTTTTGTCTCCCATAATAGATAATAACAAAAACAAAGAAAACTTTTTGAACTTAATAATTAAAATAAAAACTTTTTTTTAAAAAAAATATTTATGATGTGCAATCTTTGATGGCTTGACTCCATCTCCTAGACCTTTCATGAAAAGGAGGTAAACCCCAAACACTTGCAAACTCTTGCAATGATCGACTAAGACTAGGCCTCGAAACCAAGATCTTGACATATTACATGTCTAAGACTTGACAACTGAGTTATTCATGCGAATAAAACTTAAATATTTATTCATAATAAAAGGGATACAATTAGAAAAATAAAACTTTTGTGAAATAAAAGGGATAAGAGTTAAATATATGAAGAGAAAAATGAAAGAGACGGGGCTATTGTCATCCCATAAATTATTCTAAGCCCTCCATTTAGTTTTCACTTTTTAAAATTTTATGAAAAATATGATAAGTCTTTATGAAAAGTAGTTGTGTTGTCTACTAGAAAATATCATTTTGAACAACTTTGAAGAAGAAATTTTTTTCAAAATCTGTTGTTTAAATAGATTTTTTGGCCATTTACAATCTCTGTTTCCTTTTACAAAATATTTCATAAAAAATGACCAAAAACTCCACTTAAACAATAAATTTTGGAAAAACTTTCTTCTACAAAATTGTTCGGAATGATGTTTTTAGTGGACTATGTGACTAGTTTTCATAGAAACGTTTCATATTTTTCATCGAACTTAACTTAGTTGGGTATTTAGAGTACTTTATGTGAAGGCAATAGTTTGACTTTTTTGGTATAAAGTTATTTTATTTTAATCAGAAAAAGAAGAGTAAATTTTTTTTTATCTTTCACCACATGTTCCGCCCTAATGAGGACGTGTGATTTACAGAAACGTTGATTTCAATTCTAGGTAAGTGCATAAGGTCTCCTACCACTTGGCAAAAGTAAAAAGGTTATAAAAGAATATTATTACCAGAATAATTAGTGCCCACTCAAAGCTTTGCATCTCTCTTTTTTGGTTTTTTTTGGTGGGGTTGGGGGTGGGGGGTAGGGGGTTTAGCATGGCAAAATGTAACTAGGATGAACGAGACATTTTCTTTTTTTCTTTTTAGTTTTTTGGCCTTTTCCCTTTTGCTGATTAGTGATTACAAGAAAGAAATCGATGCCAAACAAAGAAAGCAAGAAAAGAACTCTATTCAACGTTACCTTGCCCGACTTAGTTATAGATAAGTCCAGCTACGGGAAAATAATTACAGTTCAAACAAATGATTACGAACATGCTAGTATATGACTATTAACTTAACTGAGAATGACTACTAATTATAATTAAATCATAATTATTTGTCCATAGTCAAACCTATCTGTAATTCCCCATTTTGTTAATGCAAATAAAGGAAAGATTATTAGTATGACCACCACGTTGCTAGTAAATATTTCGACCGCGATTGCAACAATACTAGTCACGTTGTTTACTAGAAACTATCATTCTGAATAACTTTGTAAAAGAAATTTTTTCCAAAATCTGTTGTTGGACTTTTTGGGCATTTACAACCTCTGTTTCTTTTTACAAAATCTTCCATGAAAAATGACTAGAAACTCTACTTAAACAACTGATTTTGAAAAACCTTTCTTCTATAAAATTGTTTATAATGATGTTTTTTTAGTGAACTATGTGACTAGTTTTCAAAAAAACTTTTTATATTTTTCATAAAACTTTAAGAAGTGTAAACTTAGTTGGGGGTTTTAGAGTGGGTGGATCCTTTGCTTGGGTGATCCTCTGCTTAGGTGTGCTGAGATTTGAAGGAGATTGTGCCACATCATTAAATGTATCATCCAATGGCTGAAATTCATGGAGGCACTAAAAACGATACTTGGAGGAGTCGTTTTGGACTTTTTGGCTGTTGCAACTTGCAACCGATATTAACGCCATTTTTTCTTTCTTTTTTTAATAAACTTTTGAGCTGCAGGAGAGTGTCCTGACACTTGGACTAGCACTTCCCCTCTAACGAGCGATGGCAACGGCAGCTTCTGAAACATCTTTGACCCCTCCCTCAGTTTCCGGCCAGCCCTTGACTACGAGTGAGCCTTCACATCTCTGTTGTCGTTCGTCGTTGTCTTCTTTGATTCGAAACCCAGTCTACCAATCTCTCAAACGAGTTGTTAAAGAAAAAGAGGAAAGAGAACGGCGTTGACATCGTTTGCAACAGCCAAAAAGACCAAAACGCCTCCTCTAAGGATCGTTTTTCATGCGTCTATGAATTTCAGCCACTAGATAATGCATTTAATGACGTAGGGCAATCTCCTTCAACTCCAAGCACATCCAACCAAAGGATCACCCAAGCAAAGGATCCAGACTTGTTTAGAATACCTTATGTAATGACAACAGTTTGGTTTTTTTTGGTATTAAGTTATTATCTTTTAATCAAAAAAGGAAAAGCAAAAATACTTTTATGTTTCGTCACCACCTGTTTCACCCTAATAAAGGCGTGTGATTTACAAAAAAACCTTAATTTCAATTTTACATAGGTGCGTATAGTCTCCTACCACTTGTAAAATAATATTATTACCAGAATAATTAGTGGCCACTTAAAGCTTTGCATCTCTCTCTGTTTTTTTCCTTTTTTTTTTTGTAGGGTGGGTGGCATTTTTTTAGACCATTTTTTTTATTATTTTATTATTTTTTTGGCCTTTTGCTCATTACAAGAAAGAACTCGATGCCAGACCAAAAAACCAAGAAACGAACTCTATTCAACGCTGGGTTGCCCGACTTAATTACAAATAGATCCAGTAACAGGTAAATAATTACAGTTTAATATAAATGATTATTAACTTACTAATAATGACTATTAACTTAATTAAGAATGACTACTAATTATAAGTGAATCATAATTGTTTGCCCTAACCAGACCTATCTGCAATTCCCCCTTTTGTTAATGCAAACATATGAAAAATTATTACTATGACCACCACGATACTAGTAACCATTTCGACCGCGATTGCTGCAAAACCCATAACCTTGTCCACGACTACAAGAATTTTTTGCATTCACTTCAAGGACTGATGCAGAACCTGTCAAACAAGATTGGTTGTTTTTCATTAAAATCTCATTATTTTGTTCACCAACAATAAGACATGAGATCAATGTGGAGTATTTCGTAAACCTCTGCTCTTGATATTAAGGCATAAAATGTAAAATATGTTTTTTTAATAACATATCTTCTTTTGTAATTTTTTTTTTCTTTGCATAATTTCAATTAAAGGCTGATTTTAAACAATGCATGGATATACTCAACTATTTTGAAATCCTAGAACCTCATATGCATTCAGTCATAATGGGCTTTTGGAAGAATTTTGATCTTTTTGTGGTCATATCTTTCCTTAAATCATTCCAACGGGCAAAGCGGTCCTTCTCTTATGTGGAAAGAAATACCACTAGGCCCAAGACTCATTAGCCACCATAAACACATATACTTACGACATTTAGATATTAATTTCAAAGAGTACAAAATTTTCTTCAATGAGGGTTTGTGAAAAACAAAATTATTATTCTTCAAAAAGATTTCAAATATTGTATCTTCCTATTTTATTTGTATCTATACAATCATAAAAAGGGAAAACTTAGTTTTTGTCACTCGTAAACTACAATAATAATCTTTTACAAGCATAAGAAACGATTTACAATAAATAAATAAATAAATAAATAAATAAATATATATATATATATATATATATATATATCTATATATATATATATATATATATATTAGATGATGATTAGGTATGCACGTGCTAATATAACTTATATCAATACCCACATTGGGAGTTGTACCTTGTGCATTAGTGGGATATGATGTACATTCAACCAATGAAAGGAGTACAACACCTAATGCATGGTGCTGATATAACTCATATCAACACATGTTGATAGGAACATGACCGTATACTAGTCTTGATCAGGTAAGCATGTATTGATATAAGTTATATCAGCACCATACATTAGAAGTTTTAGCCCATGCATTATCCCAATGTACCACATAATCCACTCATGCACAAAGTACAACTCTCAATGCAGGTGTTCATATAAAATATATCAGCATGTGCTTACCTGATCATCATCCTATATATATATATATATATATAGATAATTGTTTTCCTTACATTATGGTGAGATAAATTGTGTTATGTGTTCACACGCATCGCATATATGACCACCTTTATCTAATTTATAAAAAATTTAGAACTCCATTTGAAATATTTTTTAAAAAAAAGAAGACAAAAATAGGATTAAATTTCTCCTCCAAAAACAGAAAATCACAAGGAAATGAAATTTTAGGATGGATTCACAAATCATTATTGAACACGAGGCTAGTTAGCCTTCCGATAGGCTATAAACATAACCAGATGTTAACCAGCTGAGCCGCAATCACATTGTCATGGTTAAAGCAGAAAACATCATTTTGAACAACTTTGCAGAAGAAAGTTTTTCTAAAATCTATAGTTCAAGTGAATTTTTTGGCCAAAAATGAAATACGGACTATAAATGACCAAAAAATCTACTTAAATGATAGATTTTGGAAAAACTTCTTCCGTAAAGTTGTTCAAAATAATGTTTTCTAATAGATTACACGACTACTTTTCATAAAAACTTTTTACATTTTCTTAAACCTTAAAAAAATTAAAATTAGTGGAGTAGAGAGATCACTAACCCTTTCTATCATGTTGTCCAACAAATAAAAAAAAGTCATGTACCTCTTCTATTAAGAGAACCACATTAAGCGTCTCAGTTGTTCCCATGGTCTAGTATTAGCCTGGCCAGGATCCTACAATAAGGCCAGTTCTAAGTTGCAATAACACTACTAGTACTACTTCCTACAAAAGCACGAGTTTGTAGCCTCTTTGGAAAAAATTAGCAACATATATCATTCAAGGAGAAAACATATGTACAATATGTCAATAGAAAAATATCCAAATAACCCAAGAAGGAATTCTTTTCACCCTAACTTAAAACTCTGGTTTGCATTGTACAAATCAATAACTATGACCTAAGTTATCTATCAAGAAAGTAATTGAATGGAAAGAATTGTATATTTCATTCAAAAGGTTACATGTCTATATATACAAGATTGTAGAATGAATTCCATGATACATGGAAAATAAAATAAAATCAAATTAAATATCAAATTTCCTATCTAAGAATAAATTTGAGATCCCATGATTAGAGGGAAATCCCAATCAAATTGAAAAGTTGCCTATCTTGTAACACTCCCCCTCAATTTGGAGCATGAACATTGAGAATGCCCAACTTAGTAGCCAAGAAAAGAAACTGATCTTTGCCTAGCGCCTTTGTAAAAATATCAGCTCGCTGAAGTGTAGTTGGAACATAGGCTGTTTGAATATACCCTTGCTGAATTTTTTCACGTATGAGATGGCAATCAAGTTCAATATGTTTGGTACGCTCATGATATACGGGGTTGGAGGCAATATGAATAGCTGATGTATTATCACAGTAAAGGGTCATTGGAGTGGAATGGGGAAAACCAAGATCCTCAAAAAGAAAACGAAGCCAAGTTAACTCAACAAGCAGTAGCCATAGCACGGTACTCTGACTCCGTAGACGATCGAGATATGGTATGTTGTTTCTTGCTTTTCCAAGATAAAGGACTATCACCAAGAAATGTACAAAAACCTGTAGTGGAATGACGTGTCATCGGACAACTCGCCCAATCTGAGTCACAATATGCTGAAATTTGCAAAGATGTAGTGGATGATAATAAAATGCCTTTTCTGTTCCTTTGAGATAACGAAGGAGGCGAGTCGCAACATCAAGATGAGGTTTCAGTGGTTGGGCCATAAACTGACTAAGAATATGGACATCATATAATATATCTAGTCTTGTGATGGTAAAGTAAATCAAGCAACCAATGAGACGACGATAAGGGGTTGGATCTTGCAAAAGCTGTCCATCATGATTGGTAAGTTTGAGATTTTGTTCCACAGGAAAAGAAGCCAATTTGGAAGCTAATAAACCCATATCTTGAATAATCTCAAGGGTATAGTTGCGTTGAGTATGCAAAATGCCATGTGAGGATCGAAGAACTTCAATCCCAAGAAAATAGGATAAAGGACCCAAATCTTTGATATAAAAACGAGTGCGAAGAAAATCTTTGAGACCTGAAATTGCCAAAGAAGTATCACCTATAATGATAATATCATCAACGTAAATCAAAACATATATATGGGAGCCATTAGATTTCTTCACAAAGAGAGAGTAATCAGCCTTTGATTGAGTGAATCCTGCTTGAAAAAGAGCATCAGAAAACTTGGCAAACCATTGCCTTGAAGCTTGCTTAAGGCCATATAGAGACTTATTAAGATGACATACCCTTGTCGATCAAAACCTGGTGGAATCTTCATATAAACTTCTTTAAGTAAGTCGCCATGCAAAAATGCAATTTGGATATCCAATTGATGAAGGGACTAATTCATTTTTTGGTAGCCAAGCCAAGAAAACAATGTACTGTAGTGAGTTTTGCCACTGGTGCAAATGTTTCATGATAATCGATACCTTCTTTTTTATTAAACCCCTTGGCAACAAGTCGCGCCTTGTAACGCTTAATGGAACCATCGGCTTTGTATTTGATTTTGTATACCCATTTATATCCAATAGGAACTTTTCTAGCAGGAAGGGGAACCAAAGACCATGTGTTATTTTCCTCGAGAGTACAAATCTCTTTACTCATTGCATCCCTCCAATTTGGATCAATGACAGCTTGCTTGAAACTGGTTGGTTCAATGGTGCTAGATAGAATAGCTGCAAATGATCGACAGCAGGAAGAAACCGATCATAAGATAAGGTATTACATAAAGGAAACTTTGGTGTAGGTCCAGCCTGTGAAATAGACATTGAAGTGGGTGAAGAACTAGTGGCCAGTGAGCAATGGTAGTTTTAGAGGTAATGAGGATGTTGTCTATTATGCGTAGATTGACGTAAAAGTTGGGAAAAATCAAAAGGCAAATGTGTAGAATGTGAGGGAGGAGGAGTAGGGTCTAAATGAGGCATGACATCAAGTTTCGAGGAGGTGGAGGACGAGCTTACGTTCAATGGTGAGAGTGTGGGATCATCTAGTAATGATATGGGCAGTATAATTAGGCTAGAAATAGAAGATTCATGTGCAAATGGGAAAACTTTTTCATGAAAGATAACATCACGACTGGTAAACACTTGTTTAGTGTCAAGATCAAATAATTTATAAGCCTTTTGAAAAGGTGGGTAACCAATGAAAATGCATTTGCGTGCTTTAGAGTCAAATTTATGTGAGAAGTGAATGTTATAAGCAAAAACAAGGCATCCAAAAACCCTTAGATGATCAAGTTTGGGTTTGTGATTAAAAAGTAGTTCGTATGGACATTTTCCATTAAAAATTGATTTGGGAAGACAATTTATGAGATAAGCCGCAGTCAAAAGGCAATCACCCCAAAAATAAAGTGGTAAATTGGCCTAAAAAAGAAGGGCATGAGCAACTTCTAAAAGATGGCGATGTTTGCGTTCCACTATGCCATTTTGTTTGGGGGTGCCAACACATGAATATTGACGAATAATTCCATTAACATTTAAATATGCTTTCATATCATTGGTAAAAAATTCAATACCATTATCAGAATGAATAGCTTTTACGGTACAATCAAATTGGTTTTTAACATAACCAAAAAAATATTTGAGAAAGTGATTAACTTTAGATTTATAACACATTAAGAACACCCAAGTTGAACGAGTAAAATCATCTACTAAAGTCAAAAAATAATAAGCACCATTACAAGAGGAAGTAGTATAACCACCCTAAATGTCACAATGTAATAACTCAAAGGGAAAAGTAGATGTATTAGAACTAATGGGAGAAGGGAGACGAGAGAGTTTAGCCCGAGGGCATACATCGCAACAACAATCAAGAAAAGAAATATTGGAATACTGTTTACTAAGGGAAAGTAAACGAGTTTAGGAAGGATGGCCATGCCGTAAATGCCATAAATTAGAAGCAGCGAATTTATTAAGACGAGAATGGCAAATAGTGGACAAAGGTTGCCAAATATAGAGACCGCAAGATTCTTTACCCACTCTAATCGTCGCTTTTGTTGACTGGTCCTGAAATAGACAATAATTAGGAAAGAAAGTGACATAACCATTATTTTCAAGAGCAAGTTTGTGAATTGAAATGAGGTTATAGGAGAAAGATGGAACACATAACATGATTTAAGACAATTGTAGGAGACAAAATAACAACTCCAACGTGTAAGATAGGGGCAAGATTACCATTAGGCAATTTTATGGAATGAGAATGAGGTACAGAAGAAATTGAAGAAAATAAAGATAGGGAATAAATAATATGGTTAGTTGCACCACTATCAATGATCCAAGAAGTGTTTAATAAAGAGATATTACAGTAAAGATAAGTACCTGCAAGATTAGTCATAGGACTTGAAGTACCTAAAGCCCCTGGTTGAATCAAATTGAGAAGTTGATGAAATTGTGTCGGAGTAAATTGGGGAGTCATAGCATCGGAAAGAATACCCGATGCTGGAGTAGGTGGAGGAACATAAGAATGAACTAGAGGAGCAACCGAAACATTGTGAGCAGATGGCTGAAATTTGCGACATTGAGTGGGTTGTATCGGGGATGACCTTGAGAATATCCAGTCAATTTGAAACATTTGTCCTTCGTATGTCCACCTTTCTTGCAATAATTACAAAATTGAGAAGCGCAGATTGTAAGCCAGTGGTTGGAGCAAGAATGGCAAGAGTAGGTGAAGTGGTAGAGTCGAAAGTGTAAGCCAAGAAAGCTGTGTTATCATTAGTTTGGATGGGAATATGAAGGCCTCGTTGAGTTTCTTCTTGGAGAAGGAGAGAATAAGCACAGGTAACTGAGGGTAACGAATCCATCAGAAGAATTTGACTCCAAACGGCCGCATATGAATCATTTAAGCCCATGAGAAATTGCATAAGACATTATTGATCCTAATAGAGAGAAAAATTCGAGGTAGCCTTACAGGTGTAGGATACAAAAAGAGAGAAAAAAGCAAGTTCATTCCATGATTGCTTAAGTTTGGTGTAATAGGTGGACAATGAAAGTTGATCTTATGAAGTAATGTTGATACTTTTCTTCAACTGAAAAAGGCAAGGAGCATTTTTTTTAAGAGAAACGCTCATGAAGGTCACGCCAAATATCATAGGCCGACGAAGAATAAACAACACTATCTACAAGATCTTTATCGCAAGCATTTACAATCCAAGAAGACACCATTGTGTTGACACAAGTCCAAAGAGAATATTAAGGAGAAGAAGGCTCAGGGCAAGTAAGGGTATCATTAACAAAGGCCCATTTGTTTTTTGTAATGAGTGCCATGGTCATGGCACGAGACCAAGTAGCATAGTTATTGTAGACACCCCGTTTTCACCCCCATAAGTTCATGATAACATTTGTTTAAGTTTAGAAGCATTTAGGAGTCCCTAAGTCTTAAAGGACATTTTTGCCCTTTTAAGCCTTAGGAGAATAGGTCATCATTGCATGCATATTTTTATCTCTTTGTTGAGTCCCATCACTTGCATTTAGTTTCTAGGATCATTTTAGATATGTGTGTCAAATTTGGTTCAATTCCAGATAGGTTTGGATAGTTAATTAGAACTTTTGCGACTTGAAAGGCAATTTCGTCTTTTACTTAATATATTTTCCAATTGACCACGAAACTTATTTTGGATTGTTCCATTGATTTAAAAGGATGAAATGAGTTTAATTGAAGTGCCAATTTAATTATTGAATAGGATTTGGATTGGTTCACCACATTACCCTATGGTTAATTGACCTTTTTTCGGTTAACTGCCTCATGAAAACCTAGCCACTTGATTGTGGTTAGGGATTTTTGTTCAAAAATATTTTAGACTTGTTCTACATTGAATCCCTGAAATTTTGGCTTTTAAATCACTCAAATCGGAGTTAAATTGAAGAATTTAAGTCTGTTTGAAGCTAGAAGTCCAAAATGGGTCAAGAAATCCTCAAAAACTTGGAAACCTAACTTCCCTCTCGGATGACCGGTTCACCCCAACAGGTCCAATCGGTCACCCGAGCATCCGTCTTGTTTGTCCTTCTTTGAGTTTTTGACGGAATAGGATTCCTCCACTCTGAATTTCAGCCTTCCAAAGGTGTTCTAAACCTATTGGGATGTGATTTTGAGTTGTCCAACATCTAGAGGATTTAATGATAGCTTTAGATTGGTTTTATGGTGAATTAATCTCAACCATTGGTTCATATGGTTGGTTGATTATAAATAGAGGCTCATTCATCAGCATTAGGGACTTTTGGTTGGACTTTTTGACTCTTTGACACTTCATATTCATAAGAGAGCTAGGGAGAACGAATTTGCACTCATCTATATCACTTGGAGAAGGCTTTCTACTGCAATTTCAAAGGAGAACTAAAAGGAAACCAAGCCAAAGAGAAGGAAGAAGACAGCGAAGACCATTGCTTTGTTGTAAGTTTCCTTACATCTTTTTTCGATTCCTTCTTCTTCTACTCCATTCAATGCAAAGTTTATGGCATAGAATTGATTTAAGAATCATATATACTCTATATTTTAGAGTGTATATGATTCAAATAATGTGAAAAGCATGTTAATAGAGTAGGATTGTGAATTGCTTGCTTTTAGGATAGTTTTTCTCTTAAGGATAGAGGTACGTTTTGCACAAAAAATTAGTTGATGTGTTTAGGCCGTTTTCTCTTGATGGTTCAATTATATGCATGATATTAAGCATCTTTTGTATAGGACACTTGTTGTGTAAGCCTCGTCTTCATAGGTGTATGGATGATTATTCTTTTCAACGATAATTATCGTCCTTAGAGGCGAGGTTGTGCATGGATGCTTTCTGGAGTATGTTTAAGTGCGCTGTGAGTTTCTTTGCATTCTTGGGTATATATTTTATGTAGGATATATGAAAAAACCATTCATGCGGAGTGATTTCTACGTAAAATTATCTCCAAATAGTTTTACTTAAGAAAGCTCACCATAAGGATGATTATTTTACATTCGTACATAAAATACTTACCTAAGGCATCATGTTAGATTTTACTTTCATGTTTTGGATTGTCATATGATGTTTTCATCATGATAATTCATATTTGGCATGTTTTTGATAGTTTTATGCATGTTAGGGTGTTTAGGGCATATAGGAGCATATTAGGGTTTTCTCTTTCTTTTGATTTTTGCTCTTTGTATGAGTATTAGGCCATTATATGCATGTTTAGTATTCTGTCCAGATTTGAATTAGGTCTTCTAATGATGATTTGAGCATGAATATGCTTGATTTGAGTATGATAATTGCCCTATAGCATACATGGGGTGATTAATTGGTGTTTTCTCGATGTTTCGGGATATTTAGCATATGGTAAGTGGTTCATGGTAAGTTTTTTTTTATGAATTGTTCTCTTCTCTCCCCTAGGGTTATTGTCTTTACTTTGGATTAGAAATCCTAAGTTTCCAATTTTTATAAAATTCTGTTTTATTTAGAATTCCATTCTCTTTTGAATTCAAATCATTTTGGAAGTCTATTTGAGTTAGAATTCTATTCTTTCTCAAGAACCTACTTTTTCTCAAACTATTTTTAGAAACTCCTAAGTTTTTAAAACCTTTCTTAAGTTGGAAACTTAGGGTTTATAGTTCATTGTAATGGGAGTAACCCCTTCTCAATCGAACTACGTGGATTTTGATCCTTACATCTTTGTATGTAAAGTACGTAGGCGCTCATTTGATGTTCAAGTCCGCCCTAGGATACTAAGTATATATCCTAGGTTTTTCTTTTCCTTTTATTCTTTTATCCATCACATATTTGCTAGAGGAGTAGGATAGACTCATGCTCATTCCTTTATCCATCACATATTTGCTAGAGGAGTAGGATGGATCTGTTTCTTATTCTCTTTGTCTCTTACATGCTTTCCATATTTCTCTTATTTGTTTATGGATCTTTACATGCTTTGTGTGCTTTATGGATGTTCATGAATGAATGTAGATGGTTATAGATGATTTTTTACATATGCATGGTGACTAATTAGGAAGTGATTGAAATTGCCCATATAAATTCACAGACCCATTTTGGGGTGATGTGGGTGCCTATAGGATGTTTCCTAAAACCTTCCCACATCGTAACTTAGTCTTCGAATCCTCTCTTGTTTTGTTATGACCTGCTTTTCCTTGATCGGAGTCATGTGTTTGGTTTTCAAAGGTTTCTTTTTAAAACTATTTTCATGGTTTTCCTTTTTTCCTTAAAAAAAATAAGGTGGCGACTCCTTGTTTGTTATGTTTTTGTGAACCTTTTAAAAACTAGATTTTTATTCATTTAAATATCTACAAATCTTTTTAATGAATAACTCAAGAATGCTTAAATTCATGGTTTTTCAAGTCTTCAAAAGTTTACACATTTGAAAAGAAAGTTCTTTTTATAAAGAAAAGCATTTCAAAAAAAAAAAAAAATCATAGGTTAACATTCTGGGGAATGCCATTGAGTTTTCCTTAATTTGATTTTCCAAAGCATTTGAAAGCAAAAGAATGGTTTTTATTCCTTTAGGAATTTTACCAAACACTTGGTAGGTGTTATTATGCCCACAAAGCTTCTTTTTGTAAAGAAAATTATTTCAAAAATCATAGGTTAACATTCTAGGGAATGCCCTTAAGTTTTCCTCTGATTTTCCAAAGTATTTGAAAGCAAAAAATGGTTTTATTTGGTAGGCACGATTACTCCCTTTACAATGAACTATAAACCCTAAGTTTCCAATTTAAGAAAGGTTTTAAAAACTTAGGAGTTTCCAAAATAGTTTGAGAAAAAGTAAGTACTTGAGAAAGAATAAAATTCTAACTCAAATAGACTTCCAAAATTATTTGGATTCAAAAGAGAATAGAATTCTAAATAAAACAAAATTTTATAAAAATTGGAAACTTAGGATTTCTAATCCAAAGTAAAGACAATAACCCTAGGGGGGGAGAAGAGAACAATTTATAAATAAATAAAAAAAAAAAAAAAAAACTTACCGTGAACCACTTACTATATGCCAAATATCCCGAAACATCGAGAAAACACCAATTAATCACCCCATGTATGCTATAGGGCAATTATCATACTCAAATCAAGCATATTCATGCGCAAATCATCATTAGAAGACCTAATTCAAATCTGGACAGAATACTAAACATGCATATAATGGCCTAATACTCATGCAAAGAACAAAAATCAAAAGAAAGAGAAAACCCTAATATACTCCTATATACCCTAAACACCCTAACATGCATAAAACTATCAATAACATGCCAAATATGAATTATGATGTTGAAAACATCATATGACAATCCAAAACATGAAAAGAATATCTAACATGATGCCTTAGGTAAGTATTTTATGTAAGAATGTGAAATAATCATCCTTACAGCGAGCTTTCTTCAGTAAAACTATCCGGAGATAATTTTACGTAGAAATCACACCGCATGAATGGTTTCTTCACATATCCTACGTAAAATATATACTAAGAATGCAAAAAAACTCACAGCGCATTTAAACACACTCTAGAAAGCACCTATGCACAACTTCGCCCTCTAAGGACGATAATTATCCTTGAAAAGAATAATCATCTATACGCCTATGAAAACGAGGCTTACACAACAAGTGTCCTATACAAAAGATGCTTAATATCATGCATATAATTGAACCATTAAGAGAAAACGGCTTAAACACACCAATTAATTTTTTGTGCAAAACATACCTCTATCCTTAAGAGAAAAACTATCCTTTCACAATCCTACTCCACTAACATGCTTTTCACATTATTTAAATCATATACACTCTAAAATATAGAGTCTATATAATTCCTAAATCAATTCTAAGCTATAACTATGCAAAGAATGGAGTAGAAGAAGAAGGAATCGTAGAAGGATGCAAGGATACTTACAACAAAGCAAAGGTCTTTACTGTGTTCTTCCTTCTCTTTGGCTTGATTTCCTTCTAGTTCTCCTTTGAAATTACAGTAGAAAGCCTACTCCAAGTGATATAGATGAGTGCAAATTCATTCTCCCTAACTCTCTTATGAATTTGAAGTGTCAAAGAGTCAAAAAGTCCAACCAAAAGTCCTAAATGCTGATAAATGAGCTTCTATTTATAACCAACCAACCATATGAACCAATGGCTGAGATTAATTCACCATAAAACCAATCCAAGGCTATTATTAAATCCTCTAGATGTTGGACAACTCAAAATCACATCCCAAGAGGTTTAGAACACCTTTGGAAGGCAGAAATTCGGAGTGGAAGAGTCTTAACTTGTCAAAAACTCAAAATAGGACAAACAAAGCGGAGTGCCTCAAGTGACCGGTTGGGGTGAACCGGTCACCCAAGAGGGAAGTCAGGTTTCCAAGTTTTTGAGGATTTCCAACTTAATTCAGACTCCTAACTTCAAACGGACACAAATTCTTCATTTTAACTATGATTTGAGTGATTCAAAAGCCCAAATTTCAAGGATTCAATGTAGAATAAGTCTAAAATATTCTTGGACTAAAAATCCCTGACCATGGTCAAGTGGCTGGGTTTTCATGAGGCAGTTAATCGAAAAAAGGTCAATTAGCCATAAGGTAATATGGTGAACCAATCGAAAACCTATCAATTAATTAAATTGGCACTACAATTAGACTCATTTCATCATTCTAAGATCAATGGAACAATCTGGAACGAGTTTCAAGGTCAATTGGAAAATATATGAAGTAAAAGACAAAATTTCCCTTCAAGTCGTAAAAGTTCTAATTAACTATCCAAACCTATCTGAAATTGAACCAAATTGGACACACATATTCAAAATGATCTTAGAAAGTAAATGCAAGTGATGGGACTCAACAAAGAGATAAAAATATGCATGCAATGATGACCTATTCTCCTAAGGCTCAAAAGGGCAAAAATGTCCTTTAAGGCTTAGGGAATCCTAAATACTTCTAAACTTAAACAAATGTTATCATGAACTTATGGGGGTGAAAATGGGGTGTCTACAGTTATCACTAGTTAAATGATGAGAGACAAGAATGGTGCCCTGACTATTAGAATGATGCAAAAAATAAAGACTATTAAGAGATAGGGATGCATCAAGG
Organism: Liquidambar formosana; assembly: GCA_039720395.1. Taxonomy (NCBI): domain Eukaryota; kingdom Viridiplantae; phylum Streptophyta; class Magnoliopsida; order Saxifragales; family Altingiaceae; genus Liquidambar; species Liquidambar formosana. The sequence continues at coordinate 173,530 of JBBPBK010000308.1, forward strand.
TCATGAGAAACAGAATCAATAGAGGACTGTAAGGTAATGGGTATGGTGGTGGTGGTGGTGTTTGGTGTAGTAGAAGCCATTGGAGAAAATCAAAAAAGAACAAATGGATGGAAAATAAAAGGAGAAATAACAAGCTAAGAAAGAAATTAGGCTCTGATGCCATGTCAAGAAAGTAATTAAATTGAAAGAATTGTATATTTCATTCAAAAGGTTACATGTCTATATATATAAGATTGTAGAATGAATTCCATGATACATGGAAAATAAAATAAAATAAAATAAAATATCAAATTTCCTATCTAAAAATAAATTTGAGATCCCATGATTAGAGGGAAATCCCAATCAAAAGTCAATCCCAATCAAATTGAAAAGTTGCCTATCTTGTAACAAACACCACAACTATTTTACTTTCTAAGTTCTAATAAACATTATTAGATTATTGCCACTATTGTTTTAAACATAAGAAAAAAGAAAAAGAAAGAAAGAAAGAAAGAAAGCAAACAACACCTAGGTGAACGTGTGATATTACATATGTAGATGGGATGTTCTAAATACAACAAATGTAACCTCCCAGGATGACAACGAGGTCCCCAAAAGGACACTGGAGTTGGAGAACCAAAGCTGTCCGCCCAATATCGGATAATAGTATTGTTCTGGCAGAATTTAAAAGCTCGTTGTCAGAATTTGACCAGCTAGGGGAGCCAGTCTTCAGGATGATTTCAAAAAGGGGATTAGAGCTTCTCACTCCCATGGCCGGGCAAGCCAGAGAGAACTGAGGGCCCGAAGTCGGGAGAAATACTCATTTATTACAAGAAGGGCACAGGCTGATTGCAGGGTTGTCAATATACGGTGCATTTGTTGTAATGTCTATTGACATAGATTATCAGCCTGTCAATTTCCAAATAAAAAATAATGATGAGAAACGAAAATTTTGAATACACACACACACACACACATATAAAAGATGGTTTCATAAATCTCACTTCTATTTACACTAAAAAAAGGAAAAGATATTGTCTTGTAGCAAGAGTTATTAGAGTTATGTCTTTAACTAACTAATAGTACATCGCAAGAAGCCTATGGAAGTTTCTTAAGATGCAACTGTTCCACTACTATGAAATGACAAGCTTACATAAAAAAATATAAAAAAATAAAAAAAAAAAAAGGCAAAAAGATGATCAATACGAATATGCGGCCAAACAAATGTCACAATATATTATGTGTATACATGTCACTGATTTTTTTTTTTTAGGGGGAAGGGGAAATCAAAGTTTCCAACTTAAAAGCCTAAGCTTATATATAAAGGGCATAAATAAGTATATGAAGCAATGTCAAGGTTTATAATTAACCAATGTGGGATGTGGTATATTTCCAATACTCCCACTTACGTGCAGGTTTAAAAAGATAGAAAATGGTCTGTCGCATGGATAACAAAGACGGGCTCACGAATATAATGGGCTCAAGAATGACATGCTCTGATACCATGTTAAGTTCCAACTTAAAAGTCTAAGCTTATAAGTGAAGGGTCTAAACAAATGTATAAAGCCATGTCAAAGATTATAATTAACCAATGTAGGATAGGGTATATTTCCAATACCCACAACATCAAAACTCTAATGTGATAATAGTTTATTAAAGGGGTTTACAACAATGAACCTAAATGACAAGCGTATTAATAGAATCAAGAGTCAAGATAAGGGATCTCTTGTTCTGGGGAGGGTGGGTTCCAGAACTTAAAGAAATGAAAATATACGACTACATGGTAGTAAAAATTAAATACTACTCTATGATAGTTAAGTAAAATAGATGCTTTCCTAAATGATTAAAATAAATGCTTCTAATTAAACCTATACACTCAACATTATTTATATACGTCCTGTGTTGGGTCCCAAAACCAACCTGACCACAATTTCAAGCATTTTAACCAGGTAGCCCAGTCCAAAATTAAAACAACTTAATCCAAATGCAATTGAAAAACTAAATGGACTTGTTTTACATACAAAAGACACAAATGTAATGATTTCATTGCTATGAGACAACCAAACTCCAAACTTCAATTATTTTTCCATATTCCATTTTACAATGACAAAAGCAAAGCATGTAGGGATTTGAAGATCACATAAAATGTAAAGCAACATATTTTATATCCATGTGTCTTCCTACTGCATGTTGTGGAGGCGTTTTCAATAAAACTATAAGATAAACCCTAGAATTTTAAGACAGCTATTTCAGGCCCAAGCTGTTTAAAGTTTTAGGCCTTCATTTCTTTTTGTTGGATCTAGGACAACTTCTAGGTGAGTAAAATAGGAAATCAAACAATCTTTAAAAAAGAAGAATCTTTCAGCAATGATTTTAGAAAAGGGGAAGATGAAGAATAGGGGAAGTTGAAGAGCCTTTTCTTTCTTAGAAAAATTCTTCTTCATTAATTCTCTCTTCCAGACTTTTCTACTAATATAAACTTGGAATAAGACATATCAAAGCCATACACTGGCACACAACTACAACAAAACAAAACTTAAATAAAACTTAATACATAATAATAAAACTTTCTAATTTACTGCATATTAACCACAACATTCACCCCTTTAATGTGCAATTCTTGAACTCCCAAAACTCTCTAAAATGCAAAATTTCTCCCTTTAGAAGAGCCGTTGTAAAATGTCATCAATTTGAGCTTTGGACCTGCAAAACTTGAGCTCAATTTCTCCTTCTTCAATTGCATCTCGAATGAAATGATGCTGTCACACCCCATTTTTGTTACTCTAGTTTGAGGTCATCATTTCATGTAGGTTTTTATTTTATTTTGAGGTCTAGGCATTTGCATTAGGATTTTATGGCATTGAAGATCATGCATATGAATTTTGGTTTGATTTGGAGAAGCTTTCAATAGTCAAATAGAGATTTTGTGACTTTAAAGGCATTATTGTCTTTTAAGTCGTATCTTTCCATTTGACTTTGAAATGATCTCCAGTTGTCAATTAGAGTTCATTAGAGTATATAGAGTCTATATATAGGTTCAATTTGATGAATTAGTGGTTTAAGAAACAATTCGGCAAATAACGGTTTAGGTTGACTAAAGACCCTTTCTTGGTTCGCTCAAATCGACTCATGTGACCCACTTAATTTTCTCTCATTTAACTTTCAATTGGGCCTTATTTTATCCCTAAACATGCATAAAAGGTTGAATTTTGATTTGGAAAGCATTTGGCTTAACCTTGTGTGAAAACTCTAACTTTGCGACAGTGGTGCACCATGACTAGCCGCCTTTGTAAACCTAACCACACCCATGGTTAAGGATTTTTGTCCTAAAATGTCTAAAAATGTGTTCCTCATCAAACCACGGTCGTTTTGGCTTTTATTTCGTCAAAATCGGACTTAATTTGACCCCCAAAACTTCTGAAAAGCGAAGGAGTCTAACCGAGGAATGCTGATGGGAGCCCTCGGGTGACCATTTGG